>JAPEIX020006065.1:0-12960 GCA_026122405.2 Zoanthus sansibaricus
CAATACTTTCCTCCAAGGGTCAGTTTTTTCTTTTTTTTTTTTCATAACCCATCTCTGAAAGTCTAAGGGCACGGAGAACTTCTCTGGACTTTAACAAACCGTGCGATGTCATGAATATTTAATGAGTTTTGCACTTAGTTGTACAAATTTTCCAGGAGTTGGTAGTTTTCAACTGACGTCATAGCGGCCATATTGGTCTATTCTTAACAAAAGAATTTTAATTGTCTTCTGTTTGGGACACAAACATGGCCGCTATAGACCTTATCCACAAACGGCGGCGATTTTGGTATTCTTTTGTCTACATTCAAATTAGCCCTACTAGCCTCGTTTTAAGTAACATATTCTTTTGAAATTTTAACTCAAGAACAAGGCTAGTAGGGCTAATTTGAATGAATAAAAAGGATATTAAAACCGCTGCCATCAATTAATAAGGTCTATGTCTATTGTATTTTCTGTCTCTTGGGGTTGTGTGAAAACCAAGAATTGCGATCGAAAAATAACCCTAAGAATTACACCAGAGTGTAAAACAAAAACAAAATAATAAACATAATATTGACTTTCGAGAAATTCTTAATTTGCATGTCAGTAAACTTTAATATTAATAGCTAATAAAATTATATTTTAACACAAAAGATGCAAAGTGGAGCCTATATTCCATTAGTGATGACAGGCATAAGTAGCATTGTCTTTTTTAAATGTACTCAAAGACCCGAGGTAATTAGTCGTTTTCGAATCGCTGGACATTTAATATTTCGGTGTCATCATGGAAAAACCAGTGTGCAAAAATGCAAAGCCATGCGGCAACGTCCCAACAAATTTCGCAATAAACTTTACCCAGGCCCTTCATCATTTCTAGGGGCAAACGTGCATACAAAATCGTAATTTTCATCGTACTCAACTCAAATTTGGAATGGTATGTTTGAGAAGCTCGATTTAACAACCTCAGACACTTTCACACAAATATCAGTAGCTATGCATAATCAATGCATCTCTGTATTTTCAGTCGTAAAAATCCTAAAATTGAAAGTGTATTTTTGGTTTATCGGAAATATTTTTGTACAAATTAATGATTTACACTGAATAAATGAGTGCAAGTTCGCCCAAAAGCACGACATACTGCATTGGAAAACGCGCTACTATTTAGTAGCTCCCCGTGAGCTTGACTCATCGACCGATGAGTACCGAACCCTTAAGAGTTCAATATCTCGACTCATACGAGAGTATCAATCAACACTCTCTTGAAGAAAAGAATTAAATTTAAAAGTTGCGGACTTGTACTCCGCGCGACTTCCAAGCTAAGATCTGATTAATAATTCTCTTTTCTAGCGCCCTGGTCCCAGAGTTCTCTCTCTCTAGACACGTGAAGCGCCGACGACGAGCTACGAAAAAGTAAAGAGAAACCCTGGCAACGACAATTTAAAGCCTTGGATTGGTTAGCTATTCTAATCACCATAGTAGAGATATGATTGGCTAGCATGAAATGTGTGGGGGAGGGTGTAGTTTTCTTTTGTGCGCAGCTAAAACTATTCCCAATAGGAATATACAAAGGTATCGTCAAAGGGCGTCGAACACCTCGTAGTTCTAGGTAGCAACTTGTTAATTAGCTTTCAAATTGTAAAATATTTTATCAACTGGTTCTATCTAAAAGTTTATCTGGTACCGCATCTCGCTGACTGGTCACGACAAATCTATTTTCTGCCAGTTGTTAACCGACTTTTACCAAGACCTCAGTCTCAGAGGATATGAATATCCCAAACTACAATTGTCCTGGTTTTGAAATCGCTCGTAAATTCTCACTTAAGATAAGGTATAACTGATGAGAGACGCTCCGGGACCAGGGTACCCTTCTAGCTGTTGTAAGTCCACTTAAGAACTTGGGTTTTATCAAAATAACACCCTCTACTGATATTCTCATCACCTGTCTGCTGAACAATGAATTGATATTATAGGGAGAATTTACATACTAATCACTTCTGGGAGATAAAGGAGTTCAGGTAGGGTTTAATAGGGTTTGAAGTTGGCATATCGATTTTTCTACAGCAGAGTGGTGACAAATGAGCATTGTCTAACCGCAGAGAATCGCCGTTTCTATCAATGCTAGGAGTCTCCACGACTTATAAACTATCACGTTAGTGAAAAACATAGTTTCCGTTGTGTTAAATTTCTCCAGTCGCTTACGAATGCTCATTTATTTATTTTTTTCTTTAAAAGAACTTGTTTTGTTCAATAAGCAAGTGAGCTCCTATCGAGACCCTCCCTCAGAAACAATGTCAAAAAAGCCAAACGGTTAAGTTACCAACGGCAACTGGATGGCATACAAATAGCCAGCACGAAACAGGTGATAGCTTTTAATATTCCTTAGGCATACTACATCTAGTACAACTGCTGACCACAACTACCGACATTCACAACAAAAAAACACCAATTTTGTGCAACGATACAAAAGTTAGAAATACAGGATATATTTTGCTTGTATGTAGGAAATGGCTTCATCTTTGTACATAAACACTTAAGTCAGTTTGTTTCATGTTTATAAAACAAAAAGTTAGGTTTTCTCTAAAATTATCAGCTAAAGGCGACAAAAATTAATGATGAAAGAAATGGAATTATCTTAAGCTGAAAATTAGACACCAACACAAAGAACTGTGTTGCCTCGGGCTGGAGAAACCTCTCTGCAACATAACAAGGAACTCTTGACGATCTAAATTCATTCACCACATGTTCGGCATGCAACGTCCAAGTGACATACTGTAATATGTACATTTGGTGCCAAAATGTTAAATGAAAGATTCCATTGAAGACAGTTTGTTTTCTCCTACATGGCGTATTTACGAGTCCACTCCTTTGCCGTATGATTGTATTTTGGTTTGTCTGTCTTGTAAATTCGAGCTATGTCGGGCACTAGAGGATCATCAGGATTAGGGTCGCACAGGAGTGAACATATTGACAACAGAACTGCAAATTCAAGTAAATAATAATAATAAATACTTTATTCTAACGTCAAAAACAGCATTTGTTATAAATTTCAAGCATTGTAAAATTATGCATGTCTAGAACTGTGAACCTTCGAGTTCAAGATCGGCTATATAGCTTCATACTTTCCATATCAATAGGTTTATAACCTCAACCTTCAAGACAGAGAACTATCACGATGATGATTATAAAAAGCGTAGATATTTTTAAGTGTTACAGCGTGGAAAGGATAAACAAATCCTGTCGTTTCTTCCAAAACGTCAGTTTTTCTTTTTCCACGATTTAAAACTTAAAAAATGTTTTTTCAAAAACAACCTATTCGAGGAAATAAAGAAGCTCTACTTATTATCAAGGCGTTTTGTGCGAAATTGCATCATTTTTGGCTTCTGATCTTTTTTTCCAGAAAAATAGTTACTGTACCATTCAAAATCTGAGCGAGCCTTTTAAACTATGGATAGAACATTTTTCGTCAAGAATTTCCTAAGCTCTGGGCTGATTTTTTGAAGGTTGGTCGGGCAAAGTTTTTGCGATACAATTTGTTAATATACAAAATCCATAGAAATAGCTTACAATGCGCATGCGCGAGACAAGTTAGTACAGATTTCTGCACAAACGGTGCAATACGCAAATAATTTGTCACCTTTGATGGTTACAGAATTCAAGTAGTGAGGAAACAGGTCGAGACAAATGTTCGACGGGTTTTAAGCATCGTCCAACTACATCCAACAAGTGTCGACCAACGCCGCCAGACGACGAAACATGTCGAGTTCAACAATATCAGAGCAGGTTGTCACAACAACTGTGGGTCCGTTCCCTTTTGCTACAGTACAAGACCGGAAATCACTTGCGGTCTTTATTAAGTTGATATTGGAATGAAACGTGTATATAAAGGCAGCTAAAAAGTGTAAATTTCGCGACAAGATTATTATAAATGAGAAAAGGGGTAAGTTTTAACAAAAATAGCACGACTAAATCATTTAACAACCTTGTATTGGAACGCACATTGAGAATGAGTCTCATTCCGAAAAAAAAAAAACAAATTCAGTAGTTGAGAGAGAAAAAGCTAATTTTACATTACTGTTAAAGATGAAATTATTCCTAAAGTCTTTTGGGTTAACTATGTTTCTTTTTTATATGTTTAATAGGATAGACGAAGAATGTTTTTCTTCGTGAATCAGTCATACCCTGCATCACACATATCACATTAAATCAATCATTTTGGATAAACAAATTATCATCGGTGTAGGTTTTTGAAAAAGCTGACGACGTTTCGAGCTTTAACCCTTCGTCAGAGCATCATTTGATGCTAAAGCTCGAAACGTTATCATTTTGATGCTCTGACGAAGGGCTAAAGCTCGAAACGCTATCATTTTGATGCTCTGACGAAGGGCTAAAGCTCGAAACGCTATCATTTTGATGCTCTGATGAAGGACTAAAGCTCGAAACGCTATCATTTTGATGCTCTGGCGAAGGACTAAAGCTCGAAACGCTATCATTTTGATGCTCTGACGAAGGGCTAATGCTCGAAACGTCAGCTTTTCCAAAAACCTACGACGATGATAATTTGTGTATCACATATTACTTCAAGTTTTTTATCTACTCGCCGACGCCTTGAATAGTTTTTAAAAACTATTTACTTTAAGCTTTATCATTTTGGATACATTTAGCTACATTTAAGAGTAAATTTATTCGAATGCTAAACCTGGTAACGTCAAAATGACCAATAAACTGTAGATACGTCGTATTAACATTTTTAATGGTTAACTTTTATGGCAATAAGTTTTGAAAAACACAACACCCAATCAACTTTAAGTAGAAATGCTCAATAATCGCTGTAAGGAAAGAATGGACGTGTCAAGGATTAGATTTTAGAGCACCAAGTTGCTTTAACTGCTCGCCAATACACTTTTAATGGTTCTTTAAAAAACTCTTTGACAATGGGCAGAAAGCTTCTGGATGGAAACAAGGAAAAACTGCAGTAAGTTTTGGAATGATAATTAAAAAATGCTTTAGTATTAAATATACTTTAGTATTGAGCCAGCAAATGTAGAAACCACTGTTTTTATTTCCCAGCTGTACCGTGGAAAAAGAAAAAAACAATGACAGGTCATTTTCACTCCGACCATGGATCAACCTCCTAAACTTCAGTGTTTATTTTTGCCACAGAAGACAGCTTCATTTTTTTTCAAAATCTGTTTCTTTAAAAAACCGACGCGTTTTACCATCATAAACACGTCTTTAATAATCCTAACGCATATTACAAAACAAATAACAAGACAAACATAATGATTTACTTTGTACAATTGGTAACAATTAAAAATTCAATGGATAAAAAAATCTAAGTTGTAGTTATAAAAGAGGACAGGGACAAAATTTATTGTAAATAGGCAAAGATTTACATTTAACAGCGGTGTATATCGGCTGGAAACACTGCGCTGAGTAGTTCCTTTGTTCTAAAATAAAACCGAACCTATTTCAGTAAAATATTTGTGTATCTATTTGCATACATTTCAGACGCAATTAAAGATGAAATTAAAGATGACAGTATATCAAAGATTTTGCTACATGTTATAAATACTGGATTCAGTGTTTCTGACACGATCGGACAGAAACTGATTACAGAAAGAGGCTAATTTTGAACTGAGCAACAAATACTAACGATGAAACACGAAATGTCTTTTGGACTTAACAAAGGACTTTTGACAATCTAAATATTTCTGAACTGTTGCACAAGAACACTAAAAGCTGACACGTCACAGTATGTACATTTGAAGGCAAATCGGTAACTAAAGATTCCACTTGATGACAGTTTGTTTTCTGCTACATGGCGTATTTACGAGTATGCTCCTTTGCCAGTTCATTGTATTTTGGTTTATCTGTCTTGTAAATTCGAGCTATGTCGGGCATTAGAGGATCATCAGGATTAGGGTCGCACAGGAGTGAACATATCGACAACAGAACTGCAAAACCAAGCGCAAGAGTGTTGGTTACGTACTTGCAAACAGCTTATTTAAACTTAGTAATCAACAAAGGTATTCCCCTCATGTTCGTGTTGTACGGTGCAAAAATACGTGCATAATTATTGAGAAATCACTAAATTACTTTAAGGTTTATTATTTTATAGCGGCGAGCTACTTCAAAAACGATATTTTGGCCTTGCACAAGCTTACTAGACTCGCAAGAGGATTAGGACTGTAGAAAAGTTTGGTTACTTAGCTTCTCATAAAACCGTTTTGCCGAATGATATTGATAGTTTAGCTACACAGAACTACAGTACTTCCGAGGTTAACTAAACAAAACTACGAGCATTATTCCAAATATTTGATTATAGTTCAGTTTTTAAAAAATCAATATTATCTATAAAAACAAAACAAGCTTTTCATTTGTGACGCTATCAGGAAGTTTAAACTTAACAGTCACCTAATTATGTGCCTTCTGCACACTCCTCGAAATTCTTTCAATTATTGTTTCAATTTTGTTGCACTACAATATAGCTGACCAAATCCAAGTCTTTTACGTTTTACTACTTTGCCTCTAGACCTGTCCACATCTCATAACTGATAAGGACTTTCAGCAATTCTAGCACGACCTCTAGTAAATTGATTAGAAAATCTCCCCCGATGAGAACAATATTAACAAAACTGCGTCCATGAACTCAAAGAACTCAACCTTTTTGTATTATCTATCAAAAAACTAATGCATAGTATACAGAAACGAGGAATCACTTTTCTGTCATATACCAAGAACATTATTTTTTTCAGTCTCATAACTTTATCTACAAATAACAATTATCTTTTAGTCTGCACTGCCCTCTCAATCAAACAACCAACACTGTTCTCAGCTACAGACCTATCACTTCATTAAAAAAAACTATTAAATCCAACCCAACCCTCCAGAAATAAACTGAAATGCTTCCATGTTTAAACTGGTTGTTTAAAAATTTCGTCAAAAACAAACCTCACTTGCTATTTTTTATCTCCAAAGAGCTAAAACTCACCATAGTAACAACACTGAAAATACATTACGTATAGTACAGTAGCTAATAGCATACTAGCAGAAGATTTCTCTTTGACTGTGGCATGAAGGAAGCAAGTTTACTTTGGTGCAAGCAACATAAGAATCATTTTTGTAATTAATCGTTAAGCTAAACCAACCTAACCTCCTCATGAGTCAATAACCCACATTTTAATACTATTTATTTTATTTACCTTAATTTGCTGAACTGTTTAGAACAATTTCTCAAAACTTTTAATTTCATTTAATTATTTTGCAATAAAACACAACTGTGTAAAACACTAGGGTTAGTTATATCTAAATTTTAAGCTTAAGCATCATGTCATCCAATTCAGGCTGTAATCATACAAGTGATTAACAAAATTGGACAACAGCAAAGGAGGATTACAGTCTGAAATGGACAATAAAAAGTTATACAATTTACAAAAAAGTAGAATTTGAAAAATTGCTTTTAATTAACTTCCAAAACAATTAATATGGAAAAAAGCTTTAAGATATTGTCTAAAGTTAAGCAAATTCCTCCATTGTGAAAAAGCCTCCTGCTTTGAAAGGTAACTTGTTAAGATGCTATAAAGATTGTAATTAATCGAAAGTATGTTGTGATTGGTGGATTTAGCTGAAAGTACTTAAAACTGTTTCCAATTAAGCCAACTGTGCCATTACTCTATCTGAATACAATTTTGCAGATGAATTAGAGAAATATACAGCAGTTTATGCAGTTATCACATTTGTGGAAGTTTTAATGATTGTAATAACACGTAAAATTCCTTCGAATATCTTAGAAATCTGAATTTTTTTACACTGTTTCATTTTTTGTGGAAAAACACCTGTCTTCAGGATACACAAATCTGTTCAGAACAATGTTTATGAACATTGGACATTTAGATGGTTTGAAGTGGTGTGAATGGACACAAAATTGCTTAATATGTGAACGTATAGTATGGGCAGTCTGACATTCCTTAAGTTTTATAAGTGTTACCAAGTTGTGAAGTTCCACAACAACTGTAATGTCTTGCAGATGAGTTTTTCTGTCTAAAACTATGTCTTTCAAGAAATACTGTAGCTGTGAACAGCTCTAGAAATGTGAAAACGTACTGATCTTTTGATTGTTAGCCTTTCACCCCAGGCCTGTATCCAGGAGGGGTGTGTGGGGTGTACACCCCCCCCCCCCCCCAATGGCTGTAAAGGTCCACAAGTTTACTTGATTATAAAAGTAATGAATAAAAAATAAAGTTTATGATGGAAAATGATCATCAAAACATATTTAGAAAAACTTTTATTTACCTGTAAAACATCTCAATAAGAAATTAGAATCAAAATCGAATTTGTCAGTGCAGCAAAAACACCTTAAAAGTCCAAAGTTATTCTTACAAGGAACATAATGTCATTTTTATGCTGTCCTGAAAATCTAAAAGTTGTGATAAAATGACGTCATGTCTGGGGGATTGGTCCGCGGCCCAAAAAAATTGTTTGCATCCCCGAAGCAAAATTTCTGCATACGGGCCTGTGTCACCAGACCCGCTCCTAATTCCCAGCAAAGCGTTACTGGCTCTGTCCCCTAGAGAAAATGCTTTATTACAATAACGTTTTTCCCTGTATCTGTGACGATATGCTAATATTACGCAAGTAGAAACTCACATATATGTAAACACAGGAACTGGCAATACTTAATATAGCTCAATCACACATCAAACCAACCATTGTTTGTACTTCGTAAGATATTAGATTTCAATAACAATTTTGATGATCTATAATGTAATTATTTACTCGAATATAATCAGATTGAATAAACCTTGCTTGCATAAACACAAAGTACAGTTATTATTCCTGTTGGCTTGGAAGAATTACACACTTGCCATGAAGCTTGCAGACAAAGAAAAAGAGCCAGTACAAGTTGCAACTCTACTCACTGTGATTGGTGAAGAGGCACGGGATGTGTACTTGACCTTTGAGTGGACAGATGACACAGATGCAGTAAAAATCAAGCCAGTTTTACACAAGCTTGGCGAGTACTGTGAACCTCGCCGAAACATTTCCTTTGAACGGCTTCGTTTTAATCGATGAGTACATATGAACCAGGGGAAACATATGAACATTATCGGACTGAACTGAAAAAAATTGCGGAGAGCTGCAACTTTGAAGAAATAACGCCAGACGAAATACTACGTGATCGGCTATTGTTTGGCATTCGAGACGACAAGGTCAGAGAGCGCCTGCTGAGAGAGTCTCAATTAACATTAAAGAAAACAGACGAGATTTGCAGAGCTTCAGAAAGTATGCAGAAACAAATGAAAGTTGTTAGCAACAATTCGGATGTCCCTGTTAGTGCACTTTACTCCTCAAACAAGGGTGGAAAAGCTCCCCACCGAAAGAAAGAATTTAGTAAACAACGTCCGATGAAAGAATGCGGTAATTGCGGTAGACAGCATGATATGACAAAGAAAGAAAATTGTCCAGCCTACTTAAAGGCGTGCCGGAAGTGTGGTAAACTGTCACATTTCGCTCAGAAGTGTCGCAGCAGTAAACGTGTCAACGGAAATAATAATGTGAAGGCTGTAGAAATTGACAACAACAATAGCGAGGATGAGTGTTTTGAGGTGACGACAGCTGGAATTGACGACTCACAGCTTGTAACTTTGAAACTCGAGTCTGGAAATTATATTCGTTTTCAACCAGATACAGGATCGCAGTGCAACACAATCCCAGTTGATCTCTACAAAAAAGCCACGGGCGATTTCAGGCTAAGGAATGTGGAACCTATCAACACAAGAATCGCCGCGTATGGGGGCACAAAATTAAATGTTGTGGGACAAGCCCGAATTCGCGTGTGGCGTGATGATTTCCGCTGCAAATTAGATTGCAAGATTGTTGACAATAAAGGAATCCGCCCACTGCTTGGCAGAAAAGCCTGTATTGGCATGAAAATAATCAAGTACTTGGATAACGACCGACTTAACAAGCCACAAACCGGAAGTGCCTCTGTTTATAATGTTGAAGAGAGCGCCAAGCAGTGCGTGACAAAAGAAATTTTAGTCAAAAAATATCCAGAAATTTTTGGTGAAGGAGTTGGAGAACTGGCGGGAGAGCACAACATAAGAATTAACAAGACCGTTGACCCAGTACAGCACGCGCCACGTCGAGTTCCAGTTGCTCTCAGAGACAAAGTAAAGGAGGCTTTAGAGGATCTCGAGAAACAAGGAATAATTGCCAAAGTAACCACGCCAACACCCTGGATCAGCTCCATGGTGACGGTGTTGAAATCTAACGGAAAACTGCGCATCTGCTTAGATCCAAGAGACTTGAATCGAGCGGTCCAGCGGGAAAATTATCCTCTCCCCACCATTGAGGACGTAGCAACCCGTCTCCATGGTGCCAAAGTATTTACTAAATTAGACGTGCGAAACGGGTTTTGGCATGTAAAGCTAAATGAGGAATCATCACAACTCACCACATTCAATACACCGTTTGGCCGTTACCGTTGGCAACGACTTCCCTTTGGTATCAGCTCCGCCCCTGAAGTGTTTCAGCGAAAGATGCATGAGCTCATTGAGGGGCTCACTGGGGTTGAAGTTGTGGCCGACGATTTTATTGTGGTTGGTTACGGCGACACGGTGGAGGTAGCCAACCAGGATCACGATAAGGCGCTTATGGCATTTCTAGATCGTTGTAAAGAGAGGAATGTTAAGCTGAATACTGATAAATTAAACCTCAGGCAGAATGAAGTACCATTTATCGGACATGTGGCCACAGACAAGGGATTGCGTGTGGATCCAGCCAAGGTCAGGGCGATCACCGCCATGCCTGCACCTACAGACAAAGCCGGAGTACAGAGACTCTTAGGCCTAGCACAATACCTGAGCAAGTTTTTACCAAACTTGTCGGACATCACCAAGCCACTAAGAGAGCTAACACAGACAGATGTACATTGGTTCTGGGGTGATGCACAGCAAACAGCCCTGGAGACCTTGAAAAAAGCTGTTATCGACATACCTGTGTTACGTTACTATAGCCTCGAGGAGGAAGTGACATTGCAATGCGATGCGTCACAATTCGGTTTAGGCGCCGCACTGATGCAAAACGGTCAGCCCGTTGCCTATGCGTCAAGAGCTATGACACCAGCTGAGACTCGATACGCGCAGATTGAGAAAGAACTGCTCGCAATAGTGTTCGCGGTAGAACGATTTGAGCCTTATGTGTATGGCCGCAACAGAGTGCGTGTAGAGAGTGACCACAAGCCTCTGCAATTTATCTTCCAGAAACCTCTGTATGCGGTACCAAAACGCCTACAGCGAATGCTTTTGCGACTTCAGAAATACAGTTTGCAAGTGCAATACAAGAAGGGACAAGAGATGTATCTTGCGGATACACTCAGCAGAGCATTTCTACCAGAAGTGAACGCATGCGAGTTTATCAACGAGCTTGAAGCAATTGACCACAAGCAGAACCTGTTAGTGAGTGACGAGCGCTGGCAGCAGATCAGCCATGCATCGGCTGATGACCCGGTACTACAGCAACTAAAGGTAACGATACGCCGTGGATGGCCAGAGTCCAAGTCGGAATTGCCGGAGTGCCTGTACCCCTATTTCGACCAACGTGATACCCTCACAACTCAGGATGAGCTTGTATTCAAGGGCCACCAGCTGGTAGTACCTGCCTGTCTGCGCAAAGAACTCATGGCAGTAGTACACAAGACACACATTGGCATTGAGGGCTGCCTTCGTAGAGCACGTGAATGCCTCTACTGGCCTCGAATGTCAACCGAACTACGCGAGTATATCTCCAAGTGTGACGTCTGTTTATCTCATCGCACTAGTCAAGTGAAGGAACCATTAATGCAACATGAATTGATAGCTCGACCATGGTCAAAGATTGGAGCTGACCTGTGCGAACTGAACAGCCGAACTCTGTTAGTCATTTGCGACTACTATAGCAACTATCTTGAGGTTGCGCGCCTCAACACAGTGACATCTCGCAGTGTGATAAAAGAGATGAAAGCAGTCTTTGCAAGGTATGGCATACCTGATGTTGTGGTGACGGACAATGGTCCCCAATTCACCTCAGCGGAGTTTGCAGTCTTTGCAAAATCCTGGATGTTTAAGCATACAACATCCTCACCTTACCATCCACAGTCCAACGGTAAGGCAGAGAACGCTGTGAAAACAGTCAAGCGCCTCTTCACTAAGTGCCAAGAGTCGGGCCACTCTGAGTACCTAGCCCTTCTGGACTGGCGCAACACACCAACAGAGGGAATAGGCACTAGTCCTGCACAACGACTCATGGGACGTCGCTGTAAGACCCTCCTTCCTGTAGCTGGCACCCTCCTGGAACCGAGTTACCCAACTGAAGACGACACTCGTGCACTAATGGGCAAGCGCCAACGGCAAGCTTACTACTACAACCAGCATGTGAAGCCATTACCGCCCATTATGCCAGGAGAAACAGTTCGAATGAGACCCCCTGGAGAGAAATCTTGGAAGGCTGGTACCTGTATGGGACAAGTTGGTCCCCGCAGCTATGACATCAAGGTTGGCGAGTCTCTCTACCGGCGCAATCGTCATGACCTTATTACAGCAGGAGAGCCGCCAGTGGTTGACATCCCAGATAGTCCTGATACCTTGTCAACCCCACCTGTACCCCAGCAGCCGGAGACACCAGTTCCACCAAGCTTCTCAGCACCCCCAGCACAGACCGAACAACCAAGTCTGCGCAGGTCACAACGTCAACGAAAGCCACCTGCGAAACTCAAGGACTATGTCACAAAATGAAAAAAAAAAAAAAAAAATGTCTATCGGACTATGACTTTAAAAATCGAATGATTATGAACTATGTTTGATTTTTTGTTTGTAGAGTTAGCTTAATAAATACAAGTGTTATAGTTTCTTTAAAAGGGGAAAGATGTGACGATATGCTAATATTACGCAAGTAGAAACTCACAATATGTAAACACAGGAACTGGCGATACTTAATATAACT
>JAPEIX020006142.1:0-12958 GCA_026122405.2 Zoanthus sansibaricus
ATTGATCAAAAATTCACTAAGAGCTTCATACCACTTCTTCGGTGCATTGAGTAACCCATAAATAGCCTTTGCAATTCTGAGAATCTGTTCAGGGGTCATACCGAGAGACAGTCTTACGTCTTCAGGAGGTAGTCCATAAACTTCTTCCTTCAATTCACTTTTGTTTCCTTGCAAAAAGGCTGTGCGAATATCTCCAGTCTTTAGAACAAACCTGCGTCGAGCGGTTTCGGCCAATAAAAGGTTTCTTCCTAGGCAAGACAGAGTCGGTGCTTCACGTGGCAAAGTAGTTAATCTAGGGTCCTCAAAACCTCTGATGATCAACCTTGATTTCGCCTTCTTACCTGTTTCCTTTCCACTTTCATCATGAACAGCTTTCCAACTATGAATCCACTTCATCTTCATGATTCTTTCTGGGGGGAATTCCAGCGGAAGAACAAATTTGAATGGCTTCACCCGAAAGAAAGGAATCCAACTCCTTGCGCATGGCCGCTTCGAATTGTGCACGATCTTCCTCATTCAGTTTTCTAATGTTCACTTCAGCAGACTTCCTAGCTTTGGAATTTACCACCCAAATTCCACGACCTTTCATATGAACATCTCTAGGAGCTAAAACAAGTTCAAACTCACAAACATCCAAATCACCAACACTTTCAGCAAAACAAACCTGATTCTCAAAGAAAGAAAGCACCACGACCAATTTTCAAACGACAATGCAAGTCTTCGTCTCGTGACGGAAGTCTAGACCGCTGCCTGCGATCTTCACCAGTCTTCGCTGGTTCATACGCGGAATGAGGGGATCTACTGCGGACATCTACTGTGCCGGTTTCTGCACCGACATCAGAATCTGGCCCAACAAGGATTCCATCTGATGGAGGCGGCTTCATCTGAGCCATCTCGTTCTCCCCATCGCCTTTTATATTTTCAGGACAGCTTAAAAATTACAAAGTTTTATGTAAAAATAAATTTGGATTTAGGGTATTTTTGCTAGACTGACAAATTAGATTTTATTCTATTCTTGTACAGGTAAATAAAAGTACTTCTAGATATGCTTTGATGATCATTTTCCATCATAAAAAACTTTATTTTTTTATTCATTACTTTTATAATCGTGTGAACTTTGTGGACCCTTACGGCCGTTGGGGAGGAAGGGGGGAACGTGCGCACCTCGTGCACCCCTCCCCCCTTCCCCCTTCGTTTGTACGGGACTGGTTAAGAGGTTAAAAACCATTTTGTATGACAAATATAAAAAAATGATTCCGTTTTGCACCACTTAATGAGTAGATTACGACTATGTAGACCCCTAAATTAAAATAAAACACTCCAGTTTAGATAGTATAAGTTTTGAATGCGCATGCATTTGTTTTTTGAATGCGCGGGACGCGAAGCACGAGAAACACAAAATTGACTCTGTTAGAAGGGTAGCAGGGTCTCTCGGATTTGAAGATGGTGTTAATCTTCTAGCCAAGATAGATTGTTTGGCTCGACCCCGTCAATGATTTAATACAGAGAGCATGCGCGATCGGTTGTTTTTGTTGCTATGTGTATTGGCGAGGAAATTGAAAGGCAGTTGCTATAAAAATGTTGGATTTTGAGAATCACTTATTGACTGTTTATCATTAATTGTTTATCATATCAAGATGACTCTCTATCTACCCGTAACAATTCTTCTAAGTTGTTTACAAGTTGAAATTTAGACCTAATGAAGGTAATATAAATGATTTACCATATAATTTTGCAAATTATTTTTGTTATTACTTTAAAAATCTAAACTTGTAACAAACATATTATATCGGAACTGCATGCCCGTTGGTAGAGTAGTAGATGTGATAAAGTCTTTAAAATGCTTTGAAGTCAAAATAATAAATACACATTGAAATTGCATTGGAAGCATTTGTCAAAGCAACGTGATTTTAATTTTTATATGATGTTTTTATGAAAGGGAAAAAACGTAAAAAATCTTTATTTTAGTATTCTTTGTTAATTAATGAAAAAAAAAAAACCTTCCGAGTGTCCTTCTCCTGCAGGTATGGTACAAATAGGGTCCCATCTTCACTGAACTCAACTGAATAAAGCTCTACCCAGCTGTTCATAGAGTTCCCCTTGGTACCGATTCCTGCAACAGCAAAATGATATGGAACAATTTAATTCAATTAGCCTTTTCTGGTTTGCTTCGTTGTTCAGTTTGTACAGTCGGCGGGTGTTGAAACCTGCTTCCTGTCTCCTTAATGTCTCCATCAGATTTATAGATATCAGACTCACTGACTACATAATAAGGCTCGTACTGTAATCCTCGGTCACAGAGTTCATATGGAAGAAAGTCCTAACAAAACTTTGTTTCAGTACGTTGAAGTAGGCTTCCGTATCTAAAACAAATGCATGTACGAAAGGCCCTAACAATATAATACTAGAGAGCTTAAGCACCTAGCGTTCTTGGTGTCATGTAGGCCAAAACAAACTAAACTGTCAGCAGATGTCGCGTATATGAAGACGTCATGCGGTCGTGGTGATCATCACGGAAGCCTACAAGCCGCTTTTTGCCTCCGTGTTGGTCTGTCAGGTCTGCAAAGTTTTTTCATCAAGGTTATGGCTTCAAGCACCGAACAAATCGTCAATAAATCTTTTTAAGTAAATAATTATTACTTACAATTACTTTAACACTGACTTTTGCTCCAGCTTCTTACCGTACGTGTAACCATTTTTACGATTGAGCTCTTCAAAGTTAAGTTTCGCGCCTTTTTACCCAGCGTACGTCCGTCGCGATAGCGCGCGCGCTGCTCAAGTTAAAAAATGGCAGCCAAAACGCCGTTCTCGATCCATTCTACTCTCGGAAAATTGACCTCCGTCGTGAAGAAATATTCCGGTGCTTAAGGTCTCTAATAGCGACCGATAATTACTTCTATCTCATGATAACAGTAAATAAAATATTCCCAAATTATATCACTTCAGGATTCGTGGAGATGCAACTTTCTCGGCTTGGCGCCGGAAGTGGAGATCCCTTCGCACGTGCTCTCCTCAGATTTGTTTGTTCTTTTGGACATCATTAGTTCAACAGATGAGGTGAAATGTTTCATTTTTTGGCACTGAATGGTATTTTATGATGTTTTAGGTTTTAAAGATGGATCATAGTGCTAAACTTCTAAATCTAGAACAAAAAAAATCAGTTTTGCTCTGAAAAGAGTGAAGAAAAATTACGTCTATTAAATTGACTGGTATTTTTCATCAAATATTCGAACACCTGGTTGGTGGCAGTACGCTTGTAAAAACACCATTTTCTTCAGCAGCGCGATTTCTGCAGAGAAACTACTTTACGCGTAAATAGTGCAAACGAGTAAAAGGCCTACTAGAGGGAAACCATTACAGTTTTTCAATGCGAAAAACAAATTTTGCTTTGCAACTTTATAAGAACAAAACAACTGCTCGATGTGGCGGGAAATTGTTATATACCGGTAACAGCCACGGTTATTGGCTTACACACGTCACGTGTAGAAAACCTGTGTCGGCCGGTGTTTTGAACCCAAGTTCGTTTTTAAATAGAACTAAACTTTTTACTGGAATCTCGATTATCATTAGTGGGAAAACTGAGTGTAAAGTTTCTAATCGCTGTCGTAGTCAGTAAAACCCCCCGTGGAATACTCTTGAACTGACGGCGAGGAAACACAGAACTGAAGTTAGATGAATTTCTGGCAGCAGCGTCTGTATCTCCAGCATAGGTGAATGTTGATAGAGTTTTTACCCACTCCAGACATCTGAAAAGCTGAACAACTAGAAAAGGAGATCATGTCAGTGATACGCAAGGAGGCTTAATTCGAATCAGGCTGAAAAGGATGGAAGTTCCTGTGGGGTGTCGGACTCTTATTTATAAGTATGTTGCTTCGTGCTGTTGGAAATAAATTTTCTTGTTCTTAGAACCTCTTTTTGTTGTCTGAAGCATTCATTTTTTACTCACGAAAACCGGAGAACTTTGTTCCTTTGTTTTGTAATAAAGCTTATAGCTGGAAGTTCCCAGATGAAAGTACAAAATTGTAACACTTTGAATTTTTTTACGTTATAAGGGTGTCATATATATTGTAATTGCTCGGCGGACTGCATGATGATGTTTGCGGTGATGTTAATAATGATGGTTGTAATGATTGATGGTGATCATAGTGGTAATGATTATAGCGACGGCAATGGTGATAATATAGAAGAGGATGATATTGACCATGACTGTGAAGCTGATAATAACAAAGACAGTGATGATGGTAGTGATAATGATGATGATGATGACAAATCATTATACTTTAAATAGCTGCAACGTTTTGTTTTTGATTGAACGGCATCGAACTCCAAGTACTGTAATGAAACGCGCAAAAGAAAGAAGAGTTTAATAAAATATTCTCTAATGGTTAAATGTATATAGAATGAGTCATTATTTTACTTTTGTTACGTTCTTCCCTATCCGATATTTTCCTATATTTCAGTCCACATTCTTTATCTTTTTCTTTTATAAATCCTTACTTGTTTCAATTATTCTCTTTTAATCTTTTGACGAAAGACTAAAAAATGATAATAAAAATAAAAAATAATAAAGATATTTATATATAGCTATGAGTAAAAGTATTTATATATACACTTTTTAGGACTTACGTTTTCGATCTAACAGATCATCTTCAGAGTTAAAAATGGCTCCTTAACCAGTCTAATAAGGCGGCGGTTAGGCTAACGCTAGAAACGTGAACTATTTTCACTTTCGACAATGAGCATGAAAATTTTCCTCGAGTGTCTAAATTAAACCTCACACCATAGGCCGGTACTAAAAACAAACCTTGGGGCTTGTAGCGGTTGCTGTCTTCTGGACCAAATGTTTCCTACGACGCCGCGAGAGGTTAAAGTTTGTTATTACCTAATGCTGCTTCTCATTATATTTCTCTTTATAGATTGGCACAAATGGCCAAGAAGAAGACAAAAAGTAAGTTTTTACTTTCTTGACTTGCAGCCTTCCTTTTGGCTCCTTGGTGGAGCTATTCCCATTATCTATATCAATCTACCGATGGCTAGAATAAAAGATCGATTACTAAACCTTTCTGATAGATAACAGTTGGTTGATTTTAAGAGAAGTATCGAAAAAAGTGCGTCTATGTCAAAACATATATACCATTAGCATATGTAGTAGCAAAAGCAGCACCTCAAATATATTAAGACTTTAAGCTTTGTTGAGCTAGGATTCGAACCCAATTATTGTAGCGTCATGTAGGTCTCTGGTTCGTTGTCTGTTTTTATTATTTCTTTTGTATTTTTATTTGTACTTATTTATTTTCAGTCTAACTCTTGTTAATATTTTTAGATTCTAGAGCTCGATGATTTTAAAGTTATATTTTAGCTGCACCAGTTGTAATACAAGCCAACACCTTGACATCAGCCAACTTTGCAGATTAAAAATATTATTATTATTATTATTATTAATTTATTTATTCATTTTGTTACTATTAATACCGCTTTTCTTTTTTAGGAATGATAAAGCAGAGAACTTTGAAACAGTCAGTTTTGTCGTGTGTGGAAAAGAGAAAGAGCCAAGTGAGCAAGTCTTTTTAAAACTACTTATTTAGTACTAGTAAAGATAATATGATGATATTGATGATGATAATAATAACAGTGATAATGCTGATGATGATAACAGTAATGATGATGATATTAATGATGATGATATTAATGATGATGATATTAATGATGATGATATTAATGATGATGATGTTAATGATGATGATATTAATGATGATGATATTAATGATGATGATATTAATGATGATGATATTAATGATGATGATATTAATGATGATGATGTTGATGATGATAATGATGATTATAACAGTGATGATGGTTATGACAGTGATGATGATGATGACAATGATTTAAGAAATATAAAATGTTTAAACACACATGATGTTCTGAGAACAGTTGATAAACTGGAAACCACTCCGCTTCGGAAACCATTTTATATTTCTTTTAAAAATGTCCAATAGAAGAAAAAGAAAATGTTCCGAAAAACTTGTAGGTTATTACTTTGATAAAGATCTGAATTCTCCAAAAATTGTCACAATCCAATCGCATTTGCTCATTTAAAACTACTACTTGAGCAATGGCGCGCTAGTAGTTGTAGAAACGACTGAAATTAATGATTTATGTAAAAACAACAGTTCACAAGAAAACTTCAATGAAAAATGGCGATTGGTGTGGCAAAATGGCACAGATTGTTATTGATTTTGAAAATTCGTAAAAAAATCACTTTTTGGCCAAATCAAAAACTTTTTCGGAGGTGTCAGTTTAAAATAGTGTATTTTTATAACTAAAGAAATAAAAAAATAAACGTTTGAGGCACTTTAAGTGGATAAGAGTCTTTGATTCCCTCTGGACTGGATTGTACACCATCGCTGGTTAGCTCCAGTAGAAGCTGTTACTCTGTTTATCGACTTCATAAGGAAGGTAACTAAGTCAACTTTAGCGTAGGGGATCACGCCAACTATTCAACACTCTCCAAAACGGGGGTTCGAAGCCGAGGATTGTGGTAGGAACACACAGGTCTGGACTTTGAGTTAAATAAAAATGGCCAGATTTTGTTTAACTATGTACGCAAAGTTTTTTTTTTCACAAAATATGAGAAGATTGCTTATTGCTTAAACATGCCAGAGATTTTTACTAAAATCTATTTCTTTGCAGGCCCAACTTTGCTGTTGAAGATTGAGAATAGTTTGGATAATGACAATGTAACGGACAACGTGTTTGAGCAAATGTTGGTCTGCCTTAAAGAAGAATGGATGGAGTAAGTTTGCTTTGCTTGAATTATGCGCCAGTCAATTTTGAAGCCGTCTTTTTTCGGGCTTATTTGGAGTTTCTCAGCCCCATACAGGCTTTCAATAATGTAAATGTTTGTCGTTACATGTGATAGTGTGAACTAGGCAGTAGTGTCAGCACCACAGTCATTCTAGTCGTTACCCTCGCACGTCATAACCATCAACTCATTATTGTAAACGTTATTAATGTCAACATTATCCCTTGCATTATCATTGCTAGGATAACCTACCATTATGACCTTCAGCTTAAGATAAATTATAAATACCGTTGAGTATCGTTATCCCTTTCAATTATTCTCATCATTTCTGGCATCAGTATCATAAAAATCTCCTTTATTAAAGCGCGAAAAGCTGCCATTTTTAACTTTGACTGTATTTATACTAGAAGACGTCGGAGACCTTGAGACGACCTTAACAAGCGTTAGTGAGGTCGTCTAGGTAAAACTCGCGATCACCGAGCGACTTTCCAAAGCCTGGTTCCAAACCGGCGGTAGCACTGGGGCACACTAGCGTTAGTTCTATTGTTAATGGACTATTCTGTTCTGGCTTCTGGGATAACCGGCGGCAAAATTGAGTTGAGTTCAACTTTTCCCGGCTTTATGGTACTGCAGGCTTTTTAAGATTTTAATGGTAACACAATCCTGCGGTAAACGGCGAGAGTTGCATTGTTTTTGACAACGCATGATTAAAACTGTCCAATCATATCGCAGAAATGTAATTTTGGTCAAAGGCTGAAGGTTCGTCACGGCCACGAGGTCACAAATGGAAACACACAGATGAGGGTGCCGGCGGTATGTATACTGTAGCATCCCGGTCACTGCCGCAGTGCTACCGGGGGCTCGCTTAAGGCAGTTGGCGGTTATATGGAAACAAGGCTTAATCTCCAAAACCTAACTGACCGTGAAATGTTGACGCATGAAGAGGCCTTTAGATTTGTTGTTTCCGTGCGGTTATTGTATTTCATTCAACTTTCATGTGCGCCAAGGTCGTGAAGAACATTTTCTGTTAGGATATCGTTTGGACCCCCTTAACAAAAGACGGCTAAAACGTGTGGACCTCAAAGTCGTCCGCCATATTTTTCGTTTTTATACAAGACCTCTTTTAAAGTTCTAGTATAAATACTACCATGGACTCCATCACTCTCTCTGTTGTCATCGTTTAAGTAAAACCATCATCACTAACTAATATCAACACTATTTTGCATCGTCATCACTTTATGTCAAGTCCTTTATCACTGATGCTAGGACCATCACCACTAATATCAACACTATTGTTACTCCTTCCATCCATCATTGCTTATGTTAAGTTTATTATCACTCATGCTAGGACCATCACCACTAATATCAACACTATTATTACTCCTTTCATTCTTCATTGCTTATGTTAAGTCCATGCATTATCACTAACGCCGGAACTATCATCACTAATATCAGCATCATCATCTCTTTGAACAGCATCGTTTCTCAGTTTAAAGTCGTAACTTTCACTTCTGTTTTCCTTACAATCGTGATAACTTGTTTCTTAATTTATAATTCGCAGCAAAGTTAAAGTGGTTTTTAAGTTCGCACGTTCGAAACTCAACAAGCAGGAAGAGAAAGAAAAGTAAGTCAAGCTCAAGAGTTTGTCATGGTTATGCCTTTTCTTCAATTATTTGTGTCAAAGTTTTCCAGTGAAAAATATACAAATACTTTATTTTACGTCAATTACGAAGGAAGTGGTAGCCCATTCTTCGTAGTCAGAAGCATGAAAGTCGAATTTGCAGAGGCAATAAAACCAGAGTACCCGGAGAAAATCACTCGGAGTCAGATTGAGATTGGCAAATCTCAGACCACATGCAGAGCCTGGGAATCGATCCTGGGTCGTAGAGGTGGAAGGCGGCCTCACTCTCCTAAAAAACCTTTAGTAAAAAAAAAAACATTCCAAAACCCAGAGCTGACTGCGTCTGCAATGCCTTCTCCACATATCTGCTTCCCTAGAAATGTTTCAAATTCCATGACCCATTCCGTGTTTTCTGTCACCCCGTTCCTATCCGATTGACAATAATGTATCGTTTATGTTGCACAGTTAAAGGTAGAAAATGTAAAACTCCTAGTTAGTTTGAAAGTTGAAAGCATTATGGAAATGGCGGTATGAAGCAATTATAGCAACAACGTAGGCAGTTTATGCAAATGCAAAAAGGAATCCTGAAAAAAAACAGGTCTCATTTAAGAAATAAAACATGTTCTCCGTGCCTTCATAGCCTGGTGAAAACTGAGGCGAACGTTTGGGAGAATTTAAGAGCAGATCAGTGAAAACCCAAGACGCAATCGAGGATGCGAAGAACATTAAGAGTATTGCAGGGAACTTGCTCTCCCGAGGACCGAATGGGAAGTTTGATCATAGAGCTCTCTCTCGGGGTTGGGTGATATGATATGAAGTATAAAGGAGATAGCTCTATACTTTCGTGCTTATACGCAGCTTGCACGGCTGGGCTTTCTTTCCACTTTCCTGAAGCCTTTCCCTCTCCATCACACGTACGGAATAATTTTGTTCCACTGCTTTTCTAAGTGATACATTTTTTTCGAAATAGCTTACTGAAGTTATATTAATGGAAATTATTTTACCCTCAGGCTTCTTCAGATTCTTGGTGCGAAGCCGGAAGACGAAATTGTGCTGAAGTTTTGGATGACTGGCCTAAATCGTCAGTACAGATCTCATTTGTTAACATGTAGCAGCTCGCCTACGTCGTAATAATAGTGCTGGTCAGCGGCTCATCATATAGGCGAATGATAGTTCACATTACCCCACATTAGCATATTTGTGCCAGTTTCTCATTGGTTTACAAAAACAGAGTTCTGAATATTTTGTAAAACAAATTTTACCTGGAAGTATGAGTGGGGCAATGGCTAAAAGGCGATTTTGCTACCCAGGCATAGATCTGTTGAGTATTTGGAAACCGTGATATCTTCTGAAGTCTCAACGGGACAACTTACGGATTCTACGCACAAGTGCTGAAGTAGAACTGCAATTTAGAAAAAAACTGGCATCCTCACAGGCAACTCGTTCAAGATTCCCGTCAACAAGTGAGAGTGTTATCCCAGTTCTCCCTCGGCACTCCCCAGGTCCTCATGTTTTCGAACAAAATAATGCGTTATTTTGGTAATATTTTCATTATAAAATCCAAGAATATTAAACGTAAAAACGTCGTCGTCATCACAATCGTTGTCGTCATCATCATCATCGTCGTCGTCATTATCATCGTCGTCGTCGTCGTCATCGTCGTAGTCGTCATAATGACATCATCAGTGACTCGCCTGTTGGAAAGAGCAGAACAGTTGTTCATGCTAATATCAAATAATCTTTCCCTTCACCATTCTCTTTCAAAATTGCTAGGTACCTCTCTCAAAACAATATTGATCAACATTTAACATGTCATCAACGATTCGCCGATTGGAAAGAGCAGAACAGTTGTACCTAATAATATCAAAGAAACTAATTCCCTTCCTCGATGTCTTTCAAAATGGCTAGGTAACTTTCTCAAAAGCAATATCGATCAACATTTAACATGAAATCAAAGTTTTAAAGAAAACTGGAATATTAAGGTCAAATGTTATTGCCTGTAATTGTCATTTTTTGCCTTGAATAGAGGCCAGGCCTCGAGACTTTTTTAAGCGTCTCCCCGTGCAGCATAATAGTCTGGATGGAGAGGGAGAGGAAAAATTTGGAAAGTAGTAACATTTCGTGAAATACCTTTAAAAATAGATAGGCTGAAAAAATTGGGTTGATGCAGATTTTTTTGGGAAGTCGAAACATAGACATAGATATTATTTCAATTAGTATGTATATATTTTTTACTGGGGGATGGTGGGTGGCTTGAATATTTAATGAATTCTTCATCGAATTACACGAAATTGACAAAGAAGAAAAATACTAATTAACAATGCAAAAGATACCTGGATGCCTTTTAAGAATACAGCTTTCTTCGAAGATGTCGAGTCACTATGTATGCATGCTACAAGGAACCTTGTCTTTGTTATTAATTACCATTTTTTCTATTCATATTTCAACCTAGGTTCACTGGTTACGATCAGACACAATACAGACAAATTAGTATACGAAATCGCGCGATTTCGAGTACATTTCGTAATTAATACTATAGGTACGAGTGATGTTTTCAGATTTCTCAAAACTGGACGAGCCCTATTTGAGATTTTTGAAAACATAACGAGTGCCTATTAATTACGAATTGTACGAGAGATCGTACGATTTTTTATTTATAATATACTCAACAAAATTACTTCGATAAAAACGAGGCCTCTAGAATCAATCGTGCTAATCTCTTACTGTTTTGTTTATATCAGATGTAACAATGCAATACGAATGACGAGTTTTAAAAGTGTTTTTTATTCGGGCTTAAAACAAATCTCAAAAAGGAAATAGGAATAAAATAAAATAAAATAAATAATTTTAAAACGAGCTTTGAGTTCGTGAAGCTATCTAAATGTTAGGTCAATCTTGTTACCATAACAACATAATTGGTACTCTGAAGAGTACAATTTACGCTAAAATTGTACTCACCTCAACCAATCAGAATCGAGTAATTTTGTTGAGTATATTATATATGTTTAAACCTTTGGCCTCTTTTCCTCATTTTGTGCATGTTTTTATGATTGCAAAATTTCAAAAAGTTGTGCAAAGTAAGGTGTTGCTGTTAATACGAGCTCAATATGTGAATATTGTTTACGATGACAAAGGATTTAGAATACATATCTCTACTAAATAGACCAATTTTGTATAATGTGCTAGGTGGATCTTTGTTTTCATTTCCCCGGCGTCATTAGCATATGTGCGCCAGATTCTAATAAGGTTACAAAAACTGAAGCACTGTATAAAATTGAGTGTGCTTGTAAAATAAACATCTGAAAATATGAGAGTGATGTGGTAAACACTGTTCCTGTGATCTAATGGAGAATTTACAGAGAATGTATGGCTCATTAACGGTTTTGCAACCCAGCTGTTTTGAGGATTTTGGAACCGCCATATCTTCTTTAAAACTGCTTGAATAGCGTCAAAATTTTCATCTCTCTGTTAGTTCAACAAGGTTTCTCAAGTTTTAGACTCAAATCTTATTTATCTTTGTTCGTTAGTTACCTGGAGTTGTATGCTAGTGAAGCAGATTGTAAACAATGACGTCAGCAAAGATTCGCCTATACGGCCTGTATGCTGTAAATGGCCCTCTTTCTGTGGCTTTAAGCTGCACTGATTTCAGTTTCAATACCAGAGGATCTCTTAGCTAGCATTATAAGCGTGGTGGTTTGTGAGGTCCTCTCGCTAATTATGTAATTCTAATAGTTTGTGTTATTTTAGTGTGGCAAATGAATAAAATAAATACTCGCCAAAATTGTAACACGAAGATGAATTTTGGAAAAACACCACTCGTGAAAATTGGCATCGTTTTCTCGCGGCCAGCATTAATTTGAGTAACAAGAACAAACCCTGGGCCTCCTCGCTGGGACCAGCCCTACCCGAGTGATAAGCGTACCCTAGCCCCATGCCGCACCCTATCCATTGAAACGAGCAGCGTATAAAATGGAGATTGGAGTATATTACTTAGGGCACCTATCATGTGAACAGCTTTCGTTATAGGAGAACTGAACCCTTAAATTAACTTTTCATCGTTTGAAAATTTAGGCATAGTAGAACAATTATATGAAGTTTTTTAAGCTGTTGGTCGAGCAGTTCAGAAAATTTAATGTTTTGTTACGAATAAACAAAATTTGATCGGCGGCTCAATATGTAATGTCAGCGGTTGTTTATGACAAAATTACGATTTTAGGATGATTAAAACAGGGAAAAGCCATGGTTACTGTACGGCATTTTGCTGGTATTAAATAACAAAAACTTCGCAAAACCTAGATTGCCGAAAAAATATCAAAATTTAAAAACGACCTGCCATATTAATGCTCTGAATATCGTAACCTACGTCATACAACACTGCTGACAAGTTCATTTGCGACCACGGTATCAAACCTAAACACGTCAAGCTAAATTCCCCCAACTAAATCTCACACCTTTAGGACAGAATGTGAAACATCCGAAAAAAACTTAGTAGGGAAACTATTTGAAAAATGTCATGCGCTGAAAGACATTTC
>JAPEIX020006223.1:0-12954 GCA_026122405.2 Zoanthus sansibaricus
CCAATTAATGTTTGTTTGTTACAACAAATATTTAAATATCTTGAACGATTTGGTGGAAAGTGTGCTTTAAGTGTTAGAATAGCTCAAAGTTTTCTAACTTTTAGCTTTGGTTATGTTTACTCACCCGCAAAATCTCTGCCGATGATGTTTTTAGTAACAGAACGACCGTCAGTGACGTTTCGACCCGACGTTATTGTTTCGTTAACAGCAAGAGCGTAGAGAATCACAGCATCGTGTAAAAAACTGCCAAACACGTCCACCTAAATGCACAGAAGCATTAAAAACATTCGTTATGCTTATGTAGAAGTTGAAGCGTTCTTGTGACCTCAAAATAGATGTTGTCGTAAAAGATAGTTATCCGTCATAGTTTCTGCATGATTCCTACCTAGTTTATTATTAGGGACCTTAAGTAATAATGAAGGGAATTAACGCCAGCAACGACGGCCTAGAAAAATAGCATTTCTGGTTTGCCATCTATTTATTTGTACCGGTCATTAGGGTTTTGTCTAGGGCTGCTAACATTCAGGCTCACTTTTTTAAGGGGTTTTAGTACGGGCTTTGTCCCTCTGACCCGCGAGGCCATAGCCGAGTGCCCTATTCAGTGGCTGTGCCATTACAAGCACGTATGTGCAACACAGAGTATTAATTCACCCATATCCCACAAGCGTTAAGCTTCTACTTTACTTTGCTTTTCATTTGTGGGAAACTGGGAATGACGAGGCCCAAAAAGGCCGAAACAGCTGTCCACAGATACCTCCAAAAACAACTATAACTAATTAAAGCAACAGAATAATACTTCACCTCTTCGTTCTCTTGCATGTGGTACAACATTCCCGAAAACTCGGGCATTTTTTCTCGTACTCTCTCGTTAAACAGGCGATATTGTGGTGTTGAAGGGATATATTGTCCAATATCAAACAGCCCCTCAAATGCCCGGCATGCATCACCATCACGCCCATCCGTACCCTTGCATGAAGAAACAAGCATCTCAAAGGTAAAATACGCATAGGTAGAGGTAATCATTCCCAGATCATACGCATTCAGCAGAATGCTGCGAAGAGAAGGGCCGTAGCCACACAGTATGAAAACTGAAACAAAGAGAAGCAAAATTCAAAGTTATATCGCACACTAGTCAAACCCTTTATGGGGGCCAAAAAAGCCGGTAACAAGGGACGAGGAGAGGTTAAGTTTCTGGGTTTGTACGTACCGCGGTGTAAGCAATGACCTTATGAATGATCGTTACGGTTACGACGAATAATTGGGGTAAAGAAACATTAAGGAATATAATCGTTGAAGCCTGGTTGTAAACAATAAAACAAAACGCTGTTTGACAAACGCAACGGCTCCGTAAGGAACCATTTACGCATGCGTAAAAGCAGTGAGTTAGTGTTAGTCTGACGAAGCCAGTCGAAACTTTTACACCACGCACGACAATTTTACAAGATTTTCAACCTTTTGTTGTTAAAACCGTACGTGTGCAGTCGGTGTTTTCTGTTCTAAGCACTTCAATATTAGAAAAATTATTCAAAAGCTTCAATGTACAAGTAACCATTTGTGATTTTATCGGCAACTTTCACTTCCGTGAGTGGTTAGGTCAAACCATGAAAACCATGGCGTCAGGTTTATTGGAGTTGCTGTTTTGTAATGAACGGGTGAAAGCTACTTGTTCAATATCAAAATATATATATTGTTGTAACTGAATTAACATAATCTCCTGCTTATACAATTAAAAAGATATTTTGATGAACCAGTCAAAGTCTTAAGTTTAATGGCCTTTAATCCAGCCTCGAGAAACCAAATCAATTTGTACTGATAACAATTAAAATGCGAGGCATGGGTTTTTTTTGTTATTAAGAACTGCTGAGGATTAAGTTTTGTGAACAAATTCAAAACAATTTTGAATCGATTGATTAATATAATCAATACCTATTGACTTTAAGTGTGAGCTTTGAGTATTCTTGGGTCTCGTAATTAAAGTTTTAAAACAATAAAATAAAAGGTCTAACCTTCTTAATTGAAATTTCTAGCAATCTTACTAACCTTCTTCTATCAATAGCTAATTTCACTAATAGATATAAAAAACTTCTACATTACTAACTGTATACCTTAAATACATTATAGATAGCTTTACAAAGCAAATAAATGTGACTAATATGATGATTAATAATACGTTAAATACTCTATCTGTCTTTCTTTTGTTGGTTTTTACCATTCAGGATTAAACGGCTTTCCTAAGGCTTTGGGAAGAAAAGCCAAACAGTTCCTAATAGATTGAATAAATAACTATCAGCTATTGATAAGAACTTAAAAAGTTTAAACCTTGGTTCCTCGTAGTTATTAAAGTTTTTAAACTGAAGTGATATTTTTCTGTTGTGTGAATCACATTTTCTGATATTACACAATTTCTTCTATTCTAATCACGTTTTTCTGATGGATAACACAGTTTCTACTAAGATTACTTCTCTTCCACTGTAAAACGATTCTGCCGTTGTCGGACTTATATGAATACAAGAAAGCACCAAATTTTATTCCTAATCGGGAAGCGATCATACATCTCAGCTGGTTGAACTGTTCCGGTTTCCTCTATTCTTTACTAAAGACGGACTTGTGACTGCCTGGAAATACCGATATTTTCAGTCCAGAGCATTGAAACTAAGAATTGACTACCAGATGAAAACAATTATGCCCTTATTCCCATTACAGTTGAACGAACTGTGTTTAAGGTTAAAAACTGCTAGTATGAAGGCTCCGAACTGACTATTGACACACCCATGTAGCGTTTGAACTAAGATAGAGGTTCATCAATTTTGAAAAGAAACCATTTGTTTAGGACTTAATAAAGGCAATGCTTGAATGACACATCGGTTTCAGCTTTCTCAACATTACATTACTTCAAAAAAATAGAACACGTCTCGCTTTAAAAAGATACACCCTACAGACATCCTACACAATACGCAACAAGCACCCTCTGCTTTTTACACCAAAAAAGTTAGCTATTGGGGAAATTGTTCCTGAACAATCACATATATAAATTTCGTCAAAAATTTCAGTTAACACACTTGTGTTAAGTGACTGATCCATGTAAACATTTAACTTTCTTGAATCCGAAAGCTAACGAAAACTGTATTACAAAGCAACAAACAATAGCTACATTCATAGTATAAAACTATTTAAAAAAGTTTCTTGCTTCAGCAAAAAAAAAAAAAACCGTATAAAAGAACATATAGCCTTTACAAAACATACCATACCGGAATCATATACTTTTGGAAAAATTACCAAGGAAATAAAATATCGTGCTTTAAAAATGCCGAAACATTCCATATGATACTCTGACATTAATTGTTTAAAGTTAAATCTTTTACAAGCAAAGCTAAAGTGGCCCATGGAGACGGCCCTTTTAGTCTCCGGTTTCTGTAGTGTTAAGCGGATGAGAGTCTTTGACTCCCACTGGACGGGACACTAATCCATCGCAGGTTAGCTCCCAGCAAATGCTGGTACTCATTTACCTACCCCGGAAGGATAGAAAGCTGAGTTGGCTTATAGGCGAAACTGAAAGAATTTAAGGTCGCACAAATATTCGAGACAAAGCAGTGGTCGATCGGGGACCTTGTGGCTAGCCAGGCAGAGATCTTGTTTTAAAATTGTGTTATTTTCATCCAATAACTGCTCGTGCTACTTGCCAGTATATAATACACAATTACCATACGTATACAATCAAAGGGTAACTTACTATGGGCACGAGTCCTAGCAGAGCGAAGCATGTCTTTAAACCTGGTGTCAGTAGTAAGGACGTGGTTGAACGTTTGAAAGTACGAAACTTGTAGCTTGTTTCTGCTCGTAGAGCTCGCTTCCATATCTTCCTTTATAAAACTTGCAATCTGCGACCATATTTGTTCAGTAGAGGTCAATATAGCAACTTGGTGCCAATTATATTCTTGCATGATTTTTACAAAGAACTTGCCAGAATGTGTATACGGTCCTACGGTGCGAGTAAAAGTTGGATATTGATTTTTATCCGACAGTTCTGCATCACCACAGCCATATGATATCATGGGAATATTCCAGTGGGCAGCGAGATGAGCACCTGGAACACATCCCACCGAACATGCAGGGCCGATAAAAACGTCGACAGGCGGTTTTAATTCGACCCACAAATCTGATATTCCTCGAAGGCTTGCAGCGGCCGAGCACATATCGTCTTTCCAGACATATGTTACGTTGTAATCGGGTATCAAGTTATGACGTTTAACGTATTCTAAACCCACGAGCAAGGCCGAAGCCATTCGAGGCCCGGCCGGCCAACTGCCATTCCAAGGAATCAGCGCTCCAATTTTTAACTCTTTTGAATCCAAACGCTGATTTAAAAGAACAAACGGTATGCACGTGAAAATTGTTCTACATATCCAAGACATTTTCGGTCGAAATAAGCGCGTTTTTGTCAACCGACAGCGAACTGAATCACTGCGTCATATATTACTACAACTGTAGGAAAAACGCTAGATTCAATCTTGCTAAAACAATCAGTTAGGTCCGCTATTGACTAGGGAGATCGCTATCTATTATAAAGATAACAATACAATTATGAAGATCTTTTGCCAAAGTTTTATTTTTATGCAAATTTAGGCCTGGTGATTATTTCATTGTTTGCATTCGGATGAAATGTTTGTGCATCACGCGCTGATTTCCTAATGTATGAAGTCTGTATTGCAAGTATTTTAGAATACAAATAATAGAGTAGTTAACCTCGCTCAGCACAGCTTTTAATGATTTAATATCCATAATATCTTACTGAAGTACCTTTGTGTAGCTACCGTTGGTAAGACAATAGTTTTTTTTAGCAAATGGAAAATACAGAAGGGTTTTATTGCCTACAAAGTTTTTTTTTGCGTTTGAGTTTTTCAATTTCAGGTAACTTTCTGTCACTGAACATGACCGTATATTTATTGTTCAAATAAACACCAAGAGGTGACAAACATTCCTTCAGCTGATCCAATATAAATTCATATATTATAGGTTTATTTATAATATCTTTATACTCTGATATGTGTTTCAAAACAGATGAAATGGAAAAAAAATTTGCTAATTAAGTATCGTAAATTTATCTTTTCAACTGAAGGGTTAATGGAATTTTAATGATCGATATTTAACATCCCAATCAGTTTTTCATATCTTCAAACGTACATATTATTTTTTCATGGACTCGGAAAGAAGATATTGTTAATGACCGACGGATTCTGGATCTTGTAAACAATTTTCAGAACCGACAATGAGATATGAAATGGATTAAGCTTAGTTATTTCGAATAGAAAGTGAGTGCTGCGAGTAAACTATTTTGTTATAGTGACAATACTGTTCAACGTTCGAAATTTAATGTATTTGGACTTGAACCGCGTCTTTACCGAAATGCTAGTGACATCGATTGCTGAATGGACTCTCGATACGGTATGGATTTGAACCGCTGATCGTATGTATCGCATGTTCGTTGCTAGTGACATCTCAAGATTACACTGTGTTCCGAATAGAAGGCTACTCGCTTCGTGCAGCAATTATATCAGTTCAACATATCAAACCTTCATCAAAGACTTGAAGAGCTAGAGACGACCTTTTAGATATTTTGGCAAATTTTGAAAAAAAAAACTCATTCAAAGACATATAATTTTTCCATTATTTGTTTTTTTCTTAATAATAGAACACTGACCATGAGTTTTATATATAGATTTGGAAGAAGGAAGAAATTGTATGTTAAGATGTTTCCTGCATCAAAGCAAGTCTGCTACTTATTTATTGCGGGTGTAACTAATTTCGTCAATTTGTTAAAAACTTCACAGTACGAGCTCACCAAATGATACCTTTGATATAACTAGTTATAAAAATGATAATAAGAATTAGAAAAAAATTCAGTAAATTTATAGTTCAGAAAACTGTGTCCACCTTGTTTAGTTTTATTTGTACTTTTAAGCAAGTGTTACAAGCTCCGTCTGCACCAGGAGGGTTTCCCCCGTCTGGCTATGCATACCTAAGATCTATCTTATAGTCAACAAAATGACATTAAGTGACAACCACACTCTCAAAATAGCTGAGTAAAGTGCATCATAAATAAGAATCAATTCAAAAATACTCACTTTTTTAAAAGTTGAAACAATTTGTAAGCGACAGTGTCTTTCTGTTAAGGTCTTGAGCTCTTTGCAACTACGAATATATAAACACTCTTGTTTTGCAATTATTTGTTAAATTATAGTTGATAAAACTATCAAGATTACAGGTAACTATCGAGTGAATATAGGAAGGGGTTCGTTTAAAATCAATGAAAGCAAAGAAGTTGTAAATTTTCTGTTCAAGGCAAAAATTGACAAACGAAGTAGGTATTTTGAGAGTTAGACATTCATAAGAGCGAGCAATGACAAGAGAAACAGCTATAAAGATAGGTTAATATGCTTAATGTTCACGTTTGTAAATGTATTAGACTTACCATAACAAAATGTCTAAGCAAGTTAGAGTTATTTGTAACATTACCAAAGCAAAATATTCTACAAAAATTCAACCAAGTTACACAACAACGTCTCATACATTAGTATGCCGTCTTCTTGCATTCATAAAGAAGTTTGACACTGTACTTCGTTCTAGACCAAGCTCTTCAGCAAGGGCAATCTGCATTTCCTTGGAAGGTTTTTTTGTCTCTTTGAATATAGCAAACAGAGCTCGTTTTTGGGACTCCGTAAACTGTCGTCGTGCTTTTTTTGTCGGTGGTTCTTCCGTTTCTTCTTCAGCATTCCTTCTTATTCTAGTTGAATCCAATTCCTTCGCAGCTACAGGGAAAGTAAATTTAAATTTCTAAGTACAAAGAACTGTAGAACAGAGTTTATGATATATTTACAGTCTAACGAGAATAGTGTTTAGAGAACAGAGTAAATGACTTGGAAAATACCCCCAAGTATAGTTCGCTTTGAAGGCTAGAACTAAATAACTAAAGAGAATCAGTAGTACTGCTAAGGTTCAGAGAACAGAGTAAGCAGCTTGGAAATACCCCCAAGCATAGTTTACATTTGAAGGCTAGACAGTCACTAAAAATTAGTACTAAATAATTCTATTATCTTAGTATCTATCACAATTGTCATTAATTTTCCTATAAAATTATATACAATACCATTACCTAGTTCATAAAAGCACTGACGAAGGCAGAAGACGCTGCCTAAGCATGTCTGTAAAGAAACTGAAAGTTGTCGTTTATGTGTTGAAAGTACTAAGATAATATTATCCCCCAAATTCACCTTAAATCTGTTAGCAGTGGAACTGCTTTGGCTGTATCAGTATGAAGAAGAAAGCCTGAGTTGCGAAATAAACCATGAATAATCATTATAATAGAAGTAATCATGGATTTTTAAACTCATGGGTGCAAAATCTAACTCAAAATTTACAATTGAGTCAGACAACTGAAATTCTCACCCAGTTTTTAGCAATGAATTAATTTTGTTTCCCCTCTCCTTGATCAATGTGCCATGATCGCATGATGTCGAGGCATTTTAGGATAGTCATCCTGCTGAATAAAAATCACTCAAACTGGGAAGGTATTAAGCATGAGCCCACAGGCAAAGACATGTTTATTACCTAAAACTATATTCCTTTGTCGAACACAATTACAACTTACATTAAACTTATAAGATATGAGATATTATGAAATGATATTATTAAGATGGCTCTCATAATAATATCAATAATAATTATTATTATTCATAATAATAGAGATTTTGTACGAGTATTCAGAATACATAAATAGAATACTGCATCGATGTTTCTACAGACACAGTTTTACAAATTTACAGATAAGTTTTACACTACAGTAAGAAGAATTTTTGAACTTCATTCACACCGACAAAGACCTGGGGGTACTTGGAACGTCAAGCAGCTGACCGTGACCAGTGGCGAACTCTAGTTGAGGCCTTATGTGCGACGCACGAAGAGGATTAAGTAAGTAAGTTAAGTCCCTATTGATAGCCACTCATACCATTGAAATGATTTGAGATGCACGTACTTACACTATCTTTTCACACAAAATGCTGACTGAAGTTGCTGTCTGCCTCAAATCACAAAATAACCTAAGCCTAGGGTATACAAGAGCACCAAAGGGCATTTGAGTTGATTTTCAGAAAATATATGACTGTTAAGAACAAATAAAAACATTTCGAACTTAAAACTGCTGAGCAAAAAGCCTAGTTCGGTACCCAAAGTTGCCCCAAATCGCCCCAAATAGCTCAAAATCGGAGAAAATCGCCCACAATCGCCAAAATCACTTCAAGTTACGATGAATTTAGGTCCCGGAGCGAGCCTAGCAAAATCCTACTTTGTTCTTTATAAAAATGGTTACTAAGCACAGGAAACGTATTGCTTGTCCAATATATACGGCATTAGATGCATTGTCTATTAATGTATGAAGAATATTGAGAACAAATTCTTAAAAACATGAACGTTGGCTTAGGCTTGGACCAGTTTTTGCATGACAGGACGTTCAGCCTTGACCAAAATTAGACGCTCTTCAATTAAAGTGTGCATTGGGCTTACAATTGTGATGATGTGGGATCTTGTAGCAAAACTGAATACGATTAGCTACTAAAAGGCTTACCTTGAATAACAACTGCCAAACCTAGAAACACAGGAACTAAAATTAGCTTCATTTTTCTTGTTTCGTATTTTGGTGTTAGACAGCTGCATGCATAGACTGTAGAGGTTCGCGCTTAAAGATAAACTTATTTATAGCCCAAATTATACATTTTGTCATGTAATAAATATGAGTCATAAAACCGCAAACAAATCAGTGATCATGTCATGAAAAAATCATATTTTTACCCAAGTATTTGCTTAATATAATACATTGTATAAATAGCTCGTTACATGCATTTGTACCTATTATTAGGTAAATAAAGTTATCTAGGTAGGTTAAGAAGCGGAAATTATGCTTTAATACTACAAAGAAGAGAATTGTAGATCATTTCCCGGCACTAATACAGTTTAATTTTGGATCTCTTCTTTTATTAAAGCTATAACCCAACAGACTCTATTGTTTTGTCCCTCTCGGTTTTTAAAAACATTCATAAATAAGTACAAAATATTTTTTAACAAAAGAAAAAACGAGAAACCTTATAAATGGAAAGAAATGTGTTTATAGGACGACTTGTTTTTTAACATAGTTAAAACTACGGCTTAAAGAACGAGCAACGTAGTTCTTTGCTGTTTATTTTATAAAAAATATTTTTATGAAAACAATGATACATAAACAGTTGTTAGGAATTAATTATAATATATAATTTGTATTCTGTTCATAATTATATCCCTGGTGGTCAAAACTCTGTGTATATTCCATTATCGAAAAGTCATTAAACATTTACCCATCTTGTTCAGTTAATCAGATTTTGCACATCAAAAGTTTTCCGTCGCTAATAAAAACTTTCTTAGTTTCCTTAACTTTAGTTTTGTAGCTTACTTGCTAACATGATTTCTTGAATTCAATAGACAATACAGAATTAAGTTATCGCAAAAGCTTCATATTCAATTGAAATACAATTTCCGCCAATTTTTATCTCCATTTTTGCTTTTGTTATCATGAGAAAAGATAGTAAAACTTGTTTCGATACAAACTCAAATTAACTCTTAGTCTTAATAAATTGATTTTACGACGAAATTTTAATAATTTTGTTTCGATGTTTACGGTTTCACAAATCATTATTCTACTTTTGTCAATGTTACTTTAAATGCAATTTGGATATGTTTTTTTTAATTAATATTTTGGGAAAAAATATATATGAAACAAGCGTTAGTTTAGATAGTTAGTTTTCTTTGCTAGTTTTAATTGTACTTTTTATTTTTATTTTCGACCATGCTACTTGAGTAAAGTTTGAGTACATCATTTTTGCAAAAAGCGTAAAAAGTCGTTCGTCGACAATATATTGTGCTTTTATCTAGGAAGAAACTACACACGCATTTCAAGGTTTTTTTTATAAGAACAATGAGGCTCAGATTGACCAAAAATTAAGAATAATTTAAGGAGAATTCAGGCCAAAGCTGAAATAAAGTGAAAATGTTTCTAGTTGAAACTTTATTGAATATTGTAAAATCGTTGTGCAATAAAAAAAAAATTAACCTTTGCCGGCAGCCTGTGGGCGAGGACTCGTGCGCCGAGAGAAGACAAAATGCACAGTGGTCAGTAATCTTCGATGAATCTACAGGATTCTTCTCAAAATACAGACGATTAGCATTGTTTTGCAATCCCTTGTTTTTTTTTATATCTCTTTTCAAACCGCTCATAGAAGTAAGAACAATATTAAGAACAAATTTTGCTTATGCAGCCAAAAAGTTAAGAACAATGGGCCTCGGTAAAATGTACTGGTTCTTGTAAAAAAAAAAGAACTTCGATGGAAACAACTTAAACACCAAAGCATTTTTAAAAAATTATATTTCTGAAGTTTTCTAATTATTGTTATCCTTTAAGAATAGGGCCAAATACTGACAAGAATTAACGCCATGAATTTAACGTTATTTTGTCCGAAAACCTTTGTAAAGTCTATGACTAAATGGAAAGGAATACGGCGAGAAAATTTTGAATTTTTTTTATTTTTTAAGTTGAACGTTTGAGCTAACAGTTTACTAGTTCCACTTATTTAAGTGCTATTTGTAATTTGTAACTTTGATTTCACACAAATTGCATTACTTTAAACACAAAGAACAAAACTCGACGCTAGTTTACAAGATGGTTTTACTTTTTTCTGTGCTCACATTCCCAAGAAATAATTTTGATTTTGCAAATTTAATTTTAAACAGTGTATGAATTGCATGTGTTAGTTCTGAATCGTACAGCGGAAAAACGTATAATTATCAGTCTGAAAGACTGAAGTTACTCCGATTTATTATTAAATTTATTCGAAGGAAAAAACTGCAACCTGAACTTGCTATTCATACTTTGTTTCAAAAAGTAGATATTTTTGTGATATTTTTTTTTTTAAAAAAAGACAATTTAAATAATTAAAGTATTTGACTCGTGGAAACTATGGTAAGTGAAATTGATTTGCTGCAACAAAAGTGGAAGCGGAACCAAAATAAATTGTTCGAAATTTTAAATAAAAGTGACATTTGTGCGAGAAAATATTGACATTATATTAGGTTAAAAAAAACAAGCTCAGAACTTTTGATTTTGCAAATATTTTTCAATGTCACTATTTGCACAAACATGCTTTAAAATGCAAACAATTTTCAAACTTTTTTGACAATCTTCTTGAGTTTAGTTGACGGATAGATAGACGTAGGAAAGTATCAGCAATTTTTGATTCCCCCAAATGCAATATAATTCATTATTACTCATTAAACAACTCTGTCAGGTTTAGTTACAATGTGATAATTAAGCGATTTTGATTCAATAGAGAATAAATTCTGACACGCTGCCATCGAAAATTTACTGTTTCTAAGTTGACGTTCAAGACACGAGTATTGAGTGTAGCTTGGCTGTTTAACGACCAAGTTGACTTTTCTTCTCACACAAACTCGCGATGAATCTAGTTGTGATATTTTTAGCTCTCCCGGCAGTCTTCAGCTCAGGTATATTTTGTTAATTTAATTATAAAGTTGAAAAGGTATTACAGGGGTTTCAATAAAAGCCGGTTACTGGCGGTCTACCACCGCCTGTGGGACCTCTTACCGCCGCCTGTTTGGTTCTTACGGCCTTACGTCCTTACGGCCCCTTTAGTGGTCACAGCCACCTATTACACCTTCAATGGCTGCTTATATCTAATGTTATTGAAACCCCTGTATTACCACGTAGATATGTCATATTTTACTGCTACTCTTTGAAACTGTTTTGCACGAAGTTCCAAATGTCGTCATTTTTATATTTAGGAAGGCTCTCAGTCAAGAACAGAGTAATTAACAAAATCATTGTAATGCAATGTAACTTTATCTCTTCGACACAAACTACGTTTATTTTTCTTTTTTCTTTTATCGCTTTCTGTTTTTTTTAGGAAAGTAATGTACAAAATCATTCATTTGTTAAACAAAACTCATTTTTTTCCTCTTTAACCCAAGCTACAATGCAATTTATACCAGAATACATGTATTTCTCTTTTTTAGCTATTTTATTATTAATCATAAAACTAGCTGTGTCTAATGAAAAGTTTAAGTATTGCAAGCTGAATTGGATGTGTTATATTTATGAGCTATCGAGACAAAAAGCATCTGAAATAAGGTATTATACATATACACTTTATGTGTGTAATTCCTTGAGGATGATTGAAATTTTAAATAAGGTATTATACTTCTAAATATTAAGTGCGATTGATTTTTTTTCTTTACACGGTATTTACTCCATAATAAGATTGTATGTAGCTAGGAATTTAATGTATAATTAGGTGGTTTATTGCAGAAGTCTAGGAAATCTTTATAAAAAAATCTACTCAATTGTCGGGGTTAAAGCATTGGTGAGATTTTTTTAATTTCTTTTGGTGGTGAAATGGTTTGTTGGTGATGGCAATCTGAGTGTCTATTTTTTCTGTTTGTTTCATTGTTTGCAAATAGTGCGTGAAGGATGGATGTACATATGCCTAAGCCTGTATTTAAATAGATGGGATTTTGCTAGTAAAATTTGATTATTTATTAGGGTTTCAGGCTTCACGACATCTTTTCCAAAACAAATGTTTGCTTTTGAGAGGATTATTTTTGAATGTAGGATTTCCCTTAGCCAACTGCAGACATTTTTCCAAAAGTGTGCGACTGATTTTGCATTGTTGCCTCAGAGGGGGTGATTCAGACTGGAAAACTGGATTAAGAACGGCGTTTTTGGCGCCATTTTTTAACTTGAGCAGTGCGCGCTACGACGACGGACGCACGCAGGGTAAAAAGGCGCTGAGCGCGTGGTTGCTGGGAAACAGCGAAACTTGTTCACGTGCGCGTGATGTCGTCTCGTCCAATAGGAGTACG
>JAPEIX020006304.1:0-19980 GCA_026122405.2 Zoanthus sansibaricus
AGTGTAGCAGTGTAGGGTCAAAATTGATGCCAGGCACCCGAATATATTTTTGTCATTGCTTTGGTTGTACACGCAGCAAGAGGATTCTCCACTGCAAGGATACGACGCCATTGCTCTACATTGTAAATTATTCTATAGATTGTTGTAGAGTCCCTTGACATGCGCACATTCACAACAACATGCAGGGAAAATTCATGGTGGCATCTTATTTGACCATCAGGATGTTTGTGTAGTATCCTAGACATGAAGGGATTGTTTTTCTCCCTAAAGTCGGCAACCCGCCAAAGTAGATTTGTCTGATTTCTGGTGGTAGCTGACTTAACCTTCACCCTGTGCCTGAGGAAACTCTTGGTAGACATCCGTGCAAGCGTGCTGGTGGGCAGGCTTGGACTGTGGGACTCTTTCTGCCTCTTTCAGGTCATGTGAACATGACCCGAACGAGGCAACCTCTATCGGTACCCAAAGCATCTTCTGCGAAGTTTTTTTTTGGTATGGCACTCTTGGGTCCGAATGACAACGGATTTTCTCATAGCACTTCTGGACAACACAGTGTCATGACTTCTCGTTGGTTGGTGTTTTGTTGGTTTCCATCCTTGGATGTGAATCCCAGTCGGCATTTTTTTTGGGATTCCAGCATCACCCAAAAAGTGCTTGAAAAGTTGTTTTTTTCTTTTTTTTTTCTTTTTCTTTTTTTTCAGTTTTCCTTGTTTCTATTCAATTTCTTTATATTCAATTTTTTTCCATTCTAATATAATTTCGTATCTTATAGTAATGTTGCTAAAACATTATCTATGATTATAATTTTCCATAGTTTGCACTTTCATGTGCTACTGCTAGGGATAAGGTTTTTTTTGACTAGAGTTACATCCAATTTTAAAATTCTTAACAAACATTTACAGCCATGGGAATGTTCATTTTCATTTCTCTATAAATGCTTTCTGCCGCTCATAGATAACTTACAATAAACATAATCACAACCAGAAAATTTCTACATCTTGACCTCAATTTCACACATATAACTTCACCAGCACTCATGCATGTTTTCAAATATTTCTTATTGCAATCGGTTGTATGGAATTCCGGTTGCTACGTTGAATGTTTATAAAAAAAAGTCAACGCGCGCGAACATACAAACTTTCGACTGAGATATTCGTGCAGCCCAGCTCATCGTGGGGTCGCTGTATAATTGTGCATTTGCTGAACACATGGCTTGCAGGCTCAAACCAGTGTACGTCATGCGAACATACAAACTTTCGACTGATATATTAGTGGGGTCGCTGTGTAATTGTGCAGTCGCTGAACATATGGCTTGCAGGCTCAAACCACGATGCGAACATACAAACCTTTGACCTAAATAGTGTGCTGCTCGTTCGCTACGCTCACTCGCAGCAATAAATCATCTAATGTTTTACAAATTGGTTTCAACAACAAGAGGAATTTAGCATAAACATCGAGGAAATGACACCGCAGCAACTTAAAAAGTGTCTGCAAAAGTTTTACTTGTCGGCAAGAAAATGAGACGGAACTTACAACAAAAAATCTCTCACCGCTATTCGGGCAGCCCTTGAGAAGTCATTCGCTTAATATAAAGCCTGAGACCCTCTCTTCACAGAAGCAAACAAAACCCTCAACAATTTTTTGAAAATTCCCAGCAATAGAGGCGACATAGCAGCTGAGTTATCCTCCATCCATTTGACAACGTAAGCATCTCCGGATGAAAACAACATTAGAAAATAACAACAGTCTTAAAAGAACAGCCAACAACTTGTTCACGGTTTGATTCCAGGTGGCATATTTCATGGTTGCACTTTTAACTTTACTGTCAATCTTCCAGGCGGCAGTTCCCAGCAAAACATTTGAGGACTGAACTGTACTTTTTCTTGAATATCGTGTCATATCCAAAAAAAACATTTCGTTTAGTGAAAATCATCGAACTTTTGAAGTTGTTCGTCTCATTTCCCTGCGTTTTCGATAGATTGCATAACTTTCCTGTCATGTGACTTTGTGAGCGCGCATGTATCGCACGGCGCGACTTTTTTTCTCCGACCAGTTGTCGGTATATTGTCTATGTCACAAATAGGGTTACTCTTTGGTCCACTAGTTATTCAGCTTGTGTGGTATATACTAAAACAATTATTCACCTCAGTGTCAGTGAAAGTGGTGGATATCCACCACTATTCACTTCCACTTCTGCGAATAATTGTTAATTATTGTAACGCCATGCACGTTTTTGGTTATTGCAAATTACTTACTGTTACCCCAGGGGGTGGCTTTGGTGGAAAGGAAACTCGTAACATCTGGCTTTCTGCTGCAGCAGCTGTGGCTGCAAACAAGTAAGTAAGAAACGTTCTAGTTTGTAGCTAGGGTTTAGAAACTACTTATATACTTTTAGTGTATTAGATTTTGCCTCCATTGCCTATCATGCCTGATTCAATATAGGCCTTTGATGTTCTAGGTGTGCACAATACTTTTTTTTTATTATGTCCGTACGTTTCAGCGTCTTTTTTTGATTTAATTTCCATTGTGTATCACTGAAGACGGATCGAAATCTTGACTCTTTGCTGGTCAGTCTTTAAATCTTGTCAGTACTCATATCTGTTTTTGACGCCGTAGGTTTAGCCGTCCAGTTCGTATCATGCTGGATAGGGACGAGGACATGATAACTACCGGTACTCGTCATCCATTTTTGGCCAAATACAAAGTAAGTTTAACTGCATATTCAACGAGATAATCGATGTTCAATATATGGTTTTATAACCTTTTTTATTTATTTAAAATTTCAGTTTTTTACTTTTAATGACAAATATTACTTTTGCAAAGAAAGGTTAGACCTCAGCACCAAGTCATTAATAGTGATTTAAGATCTCTGAAGATTGATCGTATCTGACAGAAAATCGAACTGAGTGGAAGATAGCCATTAAGAAACCCGTTTGACCCATGCAAGCATGGAAAATAGGCGTTTATAATGTGATTAATTATGATGTGCATTATTATTCTTTTATATTGTGATAGCATTGAATCATTCTCTCAACCATACAGACATGCGGTCCATCTATGCTGCCAGTTTAAACAATTGCGAGAATGAATCTGAAAACGAAATCAGGGCTTAAACGAGTTCGCACGTGTTTGGTTGCAAACTAAAATTTCTTTTAACAGCTGTTGTTTGATTTAACAAATAAAATATGTTCACCGTGTCTTCATAGCCTGGTTAAAACCGAGACGAACGCTTGGGAGAATTCAAGACCAGATCAGTGAAAACCCCGAGGCAGTTGAGGGTTCTCGCCTTCTCGACAGTTCTCACAAACTTTGGCCAGGTTTGTACCAGGCTATGAAGGCATGGAGAATCTATTCTATTTATTTTATAAAATTCTTATTCTTCCATTCTCCAGCTGATTAACAAAGAAAAGGACGATATAAGAAGTGTGTATATGCATAGTTTTAGTTTTCTCATGAATCTGCAAATTCTCACAACGTGAAGACAGTCAACCACATTGTTCACGTCGTTTTCGTGCTTCACAGCGCTATGAAAACACATTTGTAGACAATCAAAACGTATACGTACTATCCAAATTATTTTATAAATCTGATTTGGTTGGAGCGCAGCACTACAATTTCAATAGTTATGGTTTCGATTCTCGTTTGAAGTTGAATTCTCATTTAGGATTAAATGGAATTTTGCGTTGGTGTTTCTACAGTTACAGTTTATAAGAAAGATAAATTTTACACTGTAGTGAAGAATAAATTTTTAAACTAACGTTTCGGACGGGAGTCCTTCGTAGGACTGAATACAGGAAAGATAAATAAAGAGGTGATTATATAGTAAAGCAAATCAAGTTAACACAATGGGGTAAGTATGTAAAAAAAACAAAAGGAAGTAAAAGGATAGAGATGTGTGGAAAAAATGAAGTGTTAAAAAGACAAAAAAAGTTCCGGGACGACAAATGGTTAACAGTAAGTCCAGCGTTTATTTATCCCGTGGGGATTGAGAGTGTCCAAAGTGTGAATTAGTCGCATTTCCTTAGTCTTGCGACAATCGCTACCGCCGTTGATGACAGAAAGGCCGAAGGCAACAAAATTAGAAATAGAATGACTAAAAGAATTAAAATGGTGAGAGACAGGTTTAGATAGATCGTTCTTGCGTATATCGTAAAGATGATCTCTGATGCGATCAGCTAAACGGCGGCCAATTTCCCCGATATATAATTGGTTGCAATGAGAGCATTGAATGCCATTGATAACTTCATTACTGATGTTGAGAGGGGAAAGTGAATGTTACTTGTATCTTTCCTATTATTGCAAGAATGTCTTCATGTAATCAAAAGGGCTCTGTTATTAGACAGAGAAGCAGAGAATTATCCATTTTTAGTTCTTCATTGTCCACGAAGTTGACGAAAGACATTGTTCACAGTTATACTTTGTAACATGACGTAGCTGACATTGGAAAAAAGGATGCAATGACGTTACAAATCATGTACACTCATTTTTATAAGAATATACTTTATAAAAATTATATTGGCTGAAATTGGCCAAATTTTAAGAATATTTTAAGAATAATGCTGAGGCTCAGATTTTGTTAAAAATATGATTTTACATGTTTGAAAAGAAAAATTACTCATTACATGCATTGCAGTTGCACTCTAATCCCAAATGGCAAAGCCATGTACAGATCTATTACCTTTGAAGCTCTTCGATACCACAGTCATTTTGAAAACGGATCGGAAATTCCATGTCACTGATTTTCCCCAAGCTAGGAATATTCGGCCAAAAAATAAGAAAATCCAGCCTCGGTCCGAGAAACAATATTCTTGTAAAAAAATAGGGTAATTGTTTTTAAAAAAGAATGCCGAAAACTGCAGTTTTTGGTCTTGGCTTCATTTCGTTCTCAGCCGCGGCGGGCTAAAGTGTAATTATTGAATAATAATCTCAAATTGTCTTTCATGTCTTGGCTAAGGGTCTCCTTTGATTTACAGGTTGGTTTTACCAAGGATGGTAAGATTCAAGCTCTTGATATTGACTTGTATGCAAATGCTGGAAACTCGGTAGACTTGTCTTTTGCGGTATGTCGAGTTTTGTTGTGTTACGAAGATTTTTTATTTGGACATTAGTTATAGAGCTCTTCACTCAAATCTTGATTGTAGTTTGCATTTGTAGAGTTGCTTGTTTCCTTAATCTCTCATTCTTTTGGTTCACTTCAACCTTTACCAGAACAGGGACCGTGAAAAATCCTAATCTAGAGTAGAGTTGTCGAGACAACGAGGACGTAACAGCAAAAACTTACTCGGTATCTTTTTAACTTCAAAAAAGAAACATTTAATTATTTTTCTATTCAGAACGTTTAAGGCAAAGAAACAAAACCCAAAATTTTTCTGAGCATTCGTCGTTCACGTTCCCATTTTCGTTACTAAAGCAATGTCTTCTGAGACTCGGGCAGAAGCTACACCTTCGTAGAAGTGATTCACTCTATCTACTCTCGATAACTCTAACGATAGAAAATTCAGTTGTTTCTATGTATTTCAATTCATACATTGGAAAGTAAAATTTTCCTTTTTAAATGTAAGGTGAAAGTAAAGCACCAACTTTTTCTTTTTTATCTTTGTTGATATATAAATTTGTTTAAAACATCCGTTGTCACTTAAAAACTGAATTTTTCACTTAGTTAAGCAATTTCGCAACCCCTTGAAAATGGAACCATGGTGGTTCCGAAACGTCGGTTGTTTTACGTAATTTTTTTATTTTGAAACAAATTGGAAGTAAAGCACAATTAAATCAGTAAATGTGATGGTTAAAGCTCCATCAAGTTTACAGAATTGGTTGGAGCTATCGAGGGTAAGGTTATGTTTGAATACATGAATGAAATTGATTCGAAATCAATTTTGGTTGTAGTTTAAGCTTGTTAGGAGTTAGTGAGCTTCAAAACAGGCCCAGATGCACATCACAAAAGTCAGAAGCCGACTTATTTAGAAATGATAAGCAAAGGAATCTTGCATGGGTAGTAATCATCATGCCGACATCAAAAACAATCATGTTCGAAGGCAGTGGTCTCTGCTCCTAATCTTTTTGCAAAGTGTACATATAGAACAGGACAACCACTACCAGTCTTATAGACCGAGTCTGTACATCATGATTCATCTCGGCAATAGAACACAGTGGAGAGATTGTTTGAAGATTTGGATGGGCTTGAGATAACTCGGGAGACGAGGATAACTCTACCATACATACGTGTACGTTTTAATATCCGTCTCGTTGAACACCACGGATCATTAATGTAAAGTAATTATTTGTTATTAATCATGTGCAGGTTATAGAAAGGGCTGTTTTTCACGTCGACAATGCTTATCGGATTCCCAATCTACATGTTAGAGGTCACGTGTGCAAGACTAATATCTCATCCAACACGGCGTTTCGTGGTTTCGGCGGACCACAGGTGAAGACTTTTATTATATAGATCACTAAAACAATTCAAAATTTCTATCGTAATCTTATTTAGGTTACCTTACGTGAAATAAAAGTTCAAAAGATTTAGAAAGGACTCCGGGGCTCCCACCGGTCTTAGAAATCCTGGAAAGTCCTTGAAAAGTAAAAAAATGAAACCCCTGTCTTTAGGAGTCCTGGAATTTTTGTTGATGCCAGAAATGTACGATAATCGGGTTGTAGAATTGCACGCAGTTTAGGTATCCTGATGATGAACAGCAACTGTTTTGCTATTTTTTGCAGCAGGATTATAGTTGTGGTTGTTCAGATATCTATATAGTCAAAACCAAAAGAAAGACTATTACTCGTACTCACATAACCTGGAATGAGATTAAATCGGAACAAAGCTTTCTAGCATTTTTTTTTAAAAATGAAATACTGGAGATTCATTCAGAAAAGTTATACTCGGTAAGGTAACTTGTTTTCTCGCATGGCTAAAGACTAACAACGTGTGTTTGAGTGACGTATTGTAATAGTATAAGGAAAATGATCTTGATTCCTTGAATGTGATAAAATGTTTAGTTTGTGTACTCTTGTTTAACAAATATTGAAGCCTAAGCCGTGTATTAAACTGTGATAAAACACGACAGACATTTCAGAACACGAGGGAAATGTAAGGCTTGTGTTTTCTACATTTTTCGAGTATTTACAATTGCCCCTAGTGTTTTATCAGAGTCTAATACACGGCCTAGGCTTCTTCATTTGTTTTATTAAATAATTTCTACATGCTGCGATTAGCGAAAAACAACAAAACACCCTTTTTTATGTTTTATGCTCTAAAGTTTATAGATTATAGAGTACAATCTTTTTGCGCAACTCAAATCTGCTTTGTCAAACTCGAGTTTTTGAGCTATATAAAAGAAGAAAAAATCTGTATTTTTTTTTAGTTTTTTCGTCTACCTAAAATGAAAAATAAATCTACAATCAAAGTCTCAAAATCTGGATCACTGAAATTATCGTCGCACCCTTAGATTGACAATGGAAACAGATTTCATAAAAACCTAAAATCAGATTTAGATTCAATGTTAAGATTCCATTCCAAGATGCATGGGCTCTCTAAAAGTATGATAAACGTCGTAAGAAGTCGAAGCCAGATGTTAAAGCATCATTGAGTTTAAGTGAGGAAGAGGAAAGAGGAAACTTCCGCTGTTCCAAATTTAATAAAATTCGTTTTTATTTTGGATGGTTATGTTTTTGTCAAAGTCTAAATATTCGTTTATTTCAATCCATGTGGCAGGGTATGATGATGTGCGAGAGCTTGATCACTGATGTGGCAGTCACTTGTGGAATTTCACAGCGGAAGGTAAAAATAAATTTGTGTTTATGATTTGTTATTTCATCCGTGCACAAAGTGCAGAATGATATATTGTGAGGGGGGCTAAAATGTCAATCTCCGTCTGGCTGTAAGCACGACCTTTAGGACTGGGGCGAGAATTTTAAGAAATATGCAGCGAGCAAACATGGCCGATTTCTCCCAGGGTTTGCAATGCGCTTTGTGGGAGTAGAGTTTACTCTACAGTTTAATGTCTGGTTATGGAATCGAATTAGAATTGCAGATTATCTTCCCTCTCAAACGCTACCTGAACGTTAATCCCGCAAACTCGAACAAGATTGAAGTAAGTAAACAGTGGAGTTGGCTTCCAAAGTTTTTGACTTTTATCAACATACAGCCTTTCGTTTCTCAGGCCAGTAGCTTTTTATCTTAGCAGTTGTTTTTTATATGATAAGCTCTCCATCCTTTGAGTTAATCTCCAATTTCCAAGCTCGACAACATTTGTGTATCAGTGGATCTCTACCTCTTCGGAAAAAGTGTTTTTGTACAGGCTAAGTACCTAAAGTTGTATGCTAATGAAGCGGATTATAAACAATGACGTCACCAAAGATTCGCCTCTTGGGAGACGCATTGATTAACATTTCGGAAAATATAATTTGTGTTTGACACACTTAGATATAGCATCAGAAAAATAGCACAACAGCCAATTGCATTTTTGATTAACTGGTATCGATAAAACAAAAAGCTTTTTCTTAGAAAGAGGCCTTGAAAGTCTGTGACATCTTTGAATTCCCATCAGATCTTTTTGAAATTCTTTGAACCAGAATAAACTTCTTTAAATGTACTTTTCAATTTAAAAATTTATGATTGTTTTTGATGTCCGCTGCAGCCATGTTACTGCATGGTTAGTGCCCGTTAACATGAGGCGCACGAGTTAACCGGAGGGGTAGGAAAATGTCGGGAAGTAGGGATAAATTTGTGTCCGTATTTTATTACCTAGGTACGAAAGATCAACATTTACAGCTTTATTATCTGTGATTTGTTAGTAGGTACGAAAGATCAACATCTTTCGCTTTATTATGTTTTTTATTACCTAGGTACGAGAGATCAACATGTACTGTTTTATTATTACCTAGGTACGAGAGATCAACTTATACCGGGAGGGAGAATCGACTCACTTCAATCAGCAACTAGTAAAGTGTCACTTAGAGAGATGTTGGACTGAGCTGATTGACAGAACTCAGTATGAACGTCGAAGAGCACAATGTCAACGTTTCAACGAGTAGGCCCTCTTTTGATTCTAGTATAATTGCATAATTTATTGTATATATTGCTTTTTATAAAGTTTTTCTTTTTTTCAACTTTAGAATTTACTACTGGTAGCCTCGACTGGTATCTTTTTCATACAACAGCACGTGTGTTTTGTGGTAGACCTAACAATTAAAATACACAAAGATTCTTCATTGAAGAAAATGTCAATCCACATATCTCCGACTTAGAGAAGTTTGTACTCACTTTAACCCTTTCAGTCCCAGTCAGTTTTAACATCCAACTTCTCCTTACATAAAATATATATAATAAGGCCTTAGGTAATGAGAAAAGGAGAATTGATCAAACAAAGGAAACTAGTGAAGATTAAAAGTAAAATTCTCTCAAATATGTTCAGTGAAAAGTATGGGCTCCAGTTGGGAGAATTGGGATTGAAAGGGTCAAAGAGTCCCTATCACGTTCTAAATACATTTCGCATTACTTTTTGTTAGTTATTTTTCGTGGCTAATTTGCTAAAGATTCGGCTAAACCGTTTTATTTGAAATGAAAAGGAGACCGAATGTCTCCATTCCTTTTTTCATATCCCTCAGTACTGACAGGCTGGCAGTCCAACCGGCTAAACAATAACGTCGCATATTTGAAGAATGCTTGTTTGACGAACGAGAATAGAACAAAAGTGCTTGCTTCTGTACAGAACAACATTAAAATAAACAAAAGTTAAAGTAACAAATTATAGGCTTTATTAGCATACAACTTTAGATAGCTAACGAAAAAAGATAAATACGGTTTAAGTCTAAAACTTTAGAAAGCTCGTCAAACTAACAGAGGTTAAATTTTTGACTTTATACAAGCATTTTCTAAAAAGATATCGCTGTACCAAAATACTCAAAACAGTTTGGGGGAAAACCGTTAATGAGACATACATTCTCTGTAAGATCTCTCTGTTAGATCACAGAAACAATGTTTAGTTTATCGCGCTCATATTTTCAGAAGAAGTATCTTTTACGACACACTCTGCAGTGATTCAGTTTTTTTAAAACTTATTAGAAACTGGAGCACGTAATGCTATAAATGAAGAAGAAAATGTAAATAATTATTCGCCTTCATGCATTTTATTTTATAGTGTTCTTGACAAGTGTTTTGTGTTAACAAGAGCTGGTCCAAATCATTTTCCTTCTGTTATATTTTAAGGCTTAATCGATGGAAGAAACGAGGTATAGCCCTAACACCTACAAAATTTGGCATTGCTTTCACCGCAACCTTCCTGAATCAGGTAGTGTAAAATCTCCCACTGTAGCATAAAACTTGATGTGGATTCTGTCTGATTCCCAGCCTAGCTATCCGTGAGGCCCCACACATCAATATTAGTGTCACGTGCTTTTCTTTTGGATTTTTAGCTCTTAAAAGCGCTCGCTCATAAAGTTATGAATATTAAATTATAAGTTACAGTAAACAAAAAATGTTTCATTTTTTTATTAAAGCTGCAAAATAAAGGCTGACGAAAATGAATAATTTAAAATTTTTTAACCAAAATTGCAGTCTGACAGCGTACAATATATAAGTTTTGAAACGTTATACTTAAAGGAGAACTGAATGCTAAAACGTATTTTGACTATTTTGTTTGAATCCATTGTTATAGCAGATTAACTCTGTGAATTTGTTTTTTTTTAGATTAGTCAAATCATATTGAGAAATTAAATATAGAAACAACAAAACTCTCTAGAAAAGATTTAACACCGTGGTCACTAATGAGATTGTCAGCGGTGTATGTATGACGTAGGTTACGATATTCAGAGCTTAAATATGGTAGTGTACTTCGAAATCTTGATGTCCTGCGAAGTTTTTTCTTAATAGCAGCCAAAAGTCGCAAAGTAACCATGTTTTTCCCTCGTTTTAATCATTCTGTATAGTATCATAACCTACGTCATAAACAACCGCTGACATCATATATTGAGCCGCCGATCAAATCTTGTCAGTTTGTTACAAAACCTCAAGTTTTTCTAAGCTGCTCGGCTAACTGGTAAAAAAAAAATCATATAGTTTTTCTACTATGCCTAAATGTTCAAACGATGAAAAGTAAATTTTAGGGTTCAGTTCTCCTTTAACTGCTTACTTACAATGTTGTAGTTTGTTTACCACTCAACAGCTCTCCCTTTGTATGGTGTAATAACTAGTATGATATTATTTTGTTAAAATTTTATGTGGGGATCTACTTATAAAGAATCTATATGAATGATTGCCTTTTACATTTGGAATGAATTTTTTTCTGTAAAACAATGAAAATAGAGTTTCTTTTCGTATGTCTTTTCAGGCTGGTGCCCTTGTTCATGTATATAGGGATGGATCAGTTCTCCTTGCTCATGGAGGTACAGAGATGGGTCAAGGGTTGCACACAAAAATGATACAGGTGGTTTATGGAATTTATGAAAATATCAGTTGATGTAGTTTGTAGGATGAGTAGAAGATCTTGCTAGACTAACTGACATCGTTCAAATCCTTGAACTTGATGTATATATTTTGTTTGTGTTCTCATTATTATTCCGAGTGTGTAAAAGATTTGTTGAATGTGAAGGGTGTTTTCAGTTAGGCTGTCAGTATTCAATACTGTTTTATCGACTCCACAGATTGCTTCCCGTATTCTGGGAATTCCACTGTCCAGGATCTACATCAGTGAGACAAGCACTAACACAGTCATCAATACATCTGCCACTGCAGCTTCGGCTTCCTCTGATCTAAACGGAATGGCTGTTAAGGTTTGTCTGTTTTACTGCAGTTTGAGGAATAGACCCTGTGCTTATGCGTTTGAATACAGTAAACTTGAGATAAATTGAGGATATAATTGCGCTTATGTTAAAGACAGTAAAATCCAAGATGTTAGAGGCTGTAATTAATCGTTTTTATGCTACACGTTTTACTCGTCAGAAGCCGGCCTTAAGGTTCAGCATAATAACAGACTAGTAGTGAAACAAACTAAAATTGAACACAAATTTTGCTATGTTTCAGGTCAAATTTCTAAACTTTCAAATCATTTATGATTTTTTTAAATTTTTTTTATAAGGCTTATTACATTAAATTTTGAAAGAATATAATTTAAAAATGTTGAAAAAGTTGAGGCTTAAAATACATGTTGATATGAAATATTTTCCAACTTGACAAATGTAAAGTTTAGAAGTTTTACAAAGAAGATATAAGTAGCTCTGAAATGGTACGAACTGAAGGCGAAGAAGGTATGGCAGGAACAAACCTGGTTCCCTCTATATATGGGTTATTTCACCTGAAGTTTCCGTCGTTTACAAATTTCACGAATTTGTCAGCCTTTGTAGTAAAATGAATAATATATTCAGTTTTATTGTTATGTTTACACTGCCACACTTGCAAACTAGATATCTCTATATAGCAGCTGCGGACTATTTTGTATTAAAATGTAAATAATCAATTTGAGTGTATATAATTTGTTTGTAAAAATTCAAAAACTTGCATAAACAAATTTTCATAAGCTATGTTTGTTGATGTCAAAAATTGGTACTGACTTTTTTAAAGGTGCATGTAGAAACTGGCTAAGTTCAAAATCTCGTTTCCCTTAAGCGGGTTTCTCCGTTTTTCTAAACGTCCAAGGGTGTTGTGGATTGTTTTAACTTCCAGATTACGCTTGCTGACTTTTAGTTTTTGATATTAAACACTGTTTGCCATGTTCAAATATAGTTCTCTTTCTTTTTCTTTAGAACGCTTGTGAGCAATTAAAAGTGAGGCTCGTTCCATACGAGAAGGCAAACCCAAAGGGAAAGTGGGAAGACTGGGTAAGAGTGTTGGTGCTAGGACTTTGTTTCGACATACAGAGCATGCGCACAAACATTTTTGACACCCAGGAATTTTTTTTCAAGGCGTTGATAATCCCCGCTGTTTTCTGCTCCAAAAACTAAAGAAAGTTTGTAAATGACATCTACAACGAAACGACTATGGCGATTAGAATTTCTTTCATGCTTATCTAGATGATGATAATTTAGATGCTGTTACAGTAAAACAGCAAAAGTTACAGTTCTTTTTTATCTCGGTGGGGAATATTATGGGATAATTTGAAAGAGAATAGCTTGATATTTATCCTGGAAAATGATACGAATCAATATCTGTTGTTTTAGAATTTGTTATGCTCTGGCCCTGTTGTCTTGACGACTTGGAAGAAGAGAGAAATTTGGACAATGCTAAAACTTTTATTTAGTCTATATCATGCATTATCAATATTGTTGTTGTTGTTTTTCAAAAGATTGTATCTAATACAAAACATTTCCTAGGTATGCTCCGCTTACATGGATCGAGTAAACTTGTCTGCCAATGGCTTTTATAAGTAAGTAGACCGTACTTCGTCAGTTTCCAACGCAGTCAGTTTCAAGCAGCGTCGCATGTGCAGTCTTGAAAACAATTCTTGAGCTTTAGTAGGAATCCACCCACAAGCCCATAGTTCCTATGTTGAAAGTATAACGAGTATCCATCCCATTATCCAAAACTATTAGTTAGTTTCCAGATAGGAGTCAAAATGAGAGGAAGCGCGCGTGCTAAAAATAGAAAAATGATTTACATTGTATTGTTTCTTTAAATATAAAGTGCATTTTTATCCCATTTTGGTAGATACTAAAACAACTATCCCACTTAGGGTCGGTACCTAGCACTAGATATATATCCTCCTTTGTCGGATAGTTGTAATAGCTCATATTACAGTTGAGCATGCCACTGACAAACCAGCGGTATTTGAATGAGTTTAACCTCAAAACGAGTCTATCGGGTCAAGTTTTTTGTCAGATTAACCCGATAGACTCGTTTTGGTGCTAAACTCATTGAAATACCGTAGGTTAGTCGGAGTGGCGTGCTCAACTGTAATAAGAGCTATTATTGACAAACTAGGTTAAACATAATTTGGTACCGTGAGAGTTGATTTTACGTTTGATGTAGAGTTCTTCAGCACTTTTTAAAAGCCATTCACCGTCATGCTGCTATTCTGACGGCCAGCTTGATTATTAGCTTCCGACCAATTTTTAATCTTTTAGAACACCGGACCTTGGGTATGACTGGAATACTAACAAAGGGCGGCCGTTTAATTACTTCTGTTATGGCGCTTCGTGTTCTGAAGTTGAAATAGACTGCCTGACTGGCGACCACCAGGTTTTGCGTACAGATATAGTTATGGACGTTGGCAACAGTCTAAATCCCGCCATTGATATTGGACAGGTAAAATACCTTACTTGATGTGAATTATTTGGTAAATTGAATAAGCTGTATGACATTGTGAAACCATAACGTGTTCGTTTTGTTTGGGGTTGACATTTGGACTGGAATGTAAGTACCTGAAGTTTTGTATGTGCATAAAAATAAAAGAGCGGTTACTTTTAGCTTTTACTTCAGTTGTTTCATAATTTTCATAACTTTATAAAAAAATAACTTTAGTAAGCTTTCCCTTTTGTCCACTTTTTGTCATGTTTAATTTATGACGATGGGCACCATGGCGTTTGTATTGAAGAACTGGTTACATATGCTTAGCAGAATGTTCACTTATAATTACTTTGGACAACCACGTCCTCAGAAATCGTGGAATCACGGGTTATTTACCATTTACTTTGATTTCATTTGGCTCACAGATATTTTGGTGCCCTTCCAAAAATACGGAAATATCCGTAAATAAACAACGATACAAAAAAAAACTGGTTCAGCAAATTTCTCTTCTCGAGCACTCAGAGCTAAAAAGAGATCCATTATGGTAAAAAACCGCCATTTCATGGCCGTAGCTTGGAATTTTTCAGTGGGGAGGGGGAAGTTCTCTGAAATCGTAAGAGAGTACTAATAATGTAACAAAAAATACTGTATTTCTTTGATACGCATCCATACACAGGTCCTATATATGGGACTCTATCCAGTTCTATCTCTCGGTTTTTAGTTTCTAGTTATTGTTTTTTCTAATTTATCTTTCAATAATCCCCTACGGCTATGCATTTTTATAACATATTCAAAAACACTGACGTTTTCGTTTTAGATATTATTCAACGCCTTTAAAAGGATCGGCCTTTCTAGAAACTTTTCTTTTTATCCAGGTGGAAGGTGGCTTTGTGCAGGGTCTTGGTTTATTCACAATCGAGGAGAGAAGATTCCTGCAGAATGGCTCATTATTTACAACTGGACCGGGAACCTACAAAATCCCAGGCTTTGCTGATATTCCAGTGGAATTTAACGTTCACCTGCTGCGAAGTGCTCCCAATGAGAAAGCCGTTTTCTCATCTAAGGTGAGGTCATTAAAATGCTTATCTTGAGCAGTATATAGAAAGGGTTGGGAACATTTGGAATAATGCATCTGTTACGTATTGTAAACTTTGTCTGATATTTCATGGCTTGTGGGGAAGCAGATGAGTTGTGATATCTATCTTAACAATTCTCCACCGTAGCAACAAGAATTATGAAAGATGATTATGATATTGAATATAATGGTGATGATGATAGTGGTACTGATGGTGAAGACGGTGGTGGTAACTATAATCATGATGACGTTGATGGTGATGTTAATGATGTAGATATGGTGCTGATGATAATGATAGTGATGGTGAAGATGGTGGTGGTGGTGATGGTGATGATGACGATGGTGATGATGTTGATAAAGCCGGATAATGATGATGAAGATGATAGTGATAGCAATGATGATGATGATGATGATGGTAGTGATGATGGTGATGGTGATGGTGGTGATGATAGTAATGGTGATAGTGATGATGATTAGCTTAATGGTGATGGTGATAGTGATAATAACATAATGGTGATGGTAATGGTGTTAGTGATGATGAGAGTAATGGTGATAGTGATGATGATGGTTATGTCATAATGATGATTGGGATAGAGATAGTGATGGTGAGTGATAATAAGAATGGCAATGATGATAGTGGTAGTGGTGAGTGATGATGAAAGTGAATATGATGATAGTGATACTGATGATGACGATAGTGTTGATGATGATAATCGAATCATAGAGAGGGAGGCATAGGTTCGGGATACTCCAAAGTCTGACCATAATCATTTATACGACGTTTTTGTAATGGCTTTATTTGTTTTAGTAATTAGTAAACTAGTAACACTTAATGAACATGCAGAACTCACTCATATCACGTAAATACCTAAATAGAATATATTAGAAACCTTAATAATACGCAGTTATAACTGTTTGCAGTAATCTCACTGGTTTGGAGACTTAAAACCCTGGGTTTCATTCGGTCTTATCAACATTTGGTTTCGTTTTTTTGGATATTTAACACTGCCCTAGATACCCTTCTTTATTAGCTTTAGCTGTTTATTTTTTACTAAAATTCTTGAAAAGTTTAACAATAGATGTTGGCGTTTAAAGGTTATTGCTTGACATTTATCTTTAAAGAAGTCGCTACAATGACAAATATTATGACTTGTAACTTCCATTTCTTGATTCCCTAACTGTGGTTTCTATGGTAACTGTTTACCATACAATAACCTTAAATGTCTTTCCTCCAGGCAGTTGGAGAGCCTCCGTTATTCCTTGCTGCATCGGTGTTTTATGCCATCAAAGATGCTGTAATGTCTGCTAGGTGAGTAAAAAGAGTTTCTTTTTTTTTCATTCATGAATTATTAAAATTTGAACTTTTAGAAATGTACATGCAGAAGATCCATTATCCTGTTTGAAATAAGCGCATACATCATATTTAGATAACAGTTAGATTTTTTATGTAATGGTTTTTTCAGGACAAACTGTAAAGCATATAGTATTAAAGTGAGGGGGATGTTTTTCACATTTCTGTTGTAAATCATTGTGGCGACAATCCGTTCTCATCTTGTGAACAGTTTCTGTTACTGCTGTCAATTTTCAGCTATTGTTTTGTTTAAAAGATGCCTGTCTAGACTTTATATTCACAAACGGCAAAGGTGCACTTAAAATATTTGGCAAAGCTTCAGTTATTCAGAGCACAAAACGGGCACAGAACATTTCTAAAACATTTTATTGATATTCGTTTGTTTTTCTCACAGATTACCTAGCGCCCCATAACAATTATGTATACTCTCTAGCATTTAATAAAACTCTGAAATAACTTGACAGAAGCAATTGCCTACATGTAAGTTTCTGCTCAGTGAATCGTTGTCTAAGTTTTAAAGTACCCAGTGTTTTAGCGAATTTCTTATTTTTCAGACGTGATGCAAATGTAGAAGGCATTTTTAGATTCGACAGTCCGGCCACAAGTGAGCGTATTCGACTAGCGTGTGTTGACCAGTTTACCCGACAAGTAAGTTTTCAAGAAGCTATTTATTTCGTGAGAGTTTTATGTGTTCTTACTCTTTATTCATCCCACTCATATAATCTCAAGTTGTTAGGCCCTTTGGCAGCCGGTGAGTTTATGGTAGAAAAATAGAATTACGACAAAGAATGTAGCAGAAACAAAATATATTCATATTTCGACAATGGCTGGTAGCTTTTCGCGTTTGAGATAGATATTCATGCTGTCAAATAAAGTCTTGTGATCTTAGGCCTTAATACAAGTAATGATCAAAATGCTACTCCTTAGTGTGCCCGCGGGTCTTTAAGAAGCTTATTTTTGATTTTGGAGTTTTTAAGGTTTTGAAAGGTCTTTTAAATGGAAAACCTTTTTTTGTTTAGGTTTTAAGATGTCTTAAATATCAAGTAAATAGTGTTTTTTTTACTGTTTTTATGTTGTGTATTGCGCACACTGAATGTCTCCAAGAGGCATCGAAAACGCAATGAAAAGCCCGCAATCTTGTTGGGCTGCAGCATTCTAATATTTAACTGATCGTGTGAGTAAACTTTTGATTTACATAGGTTTTCATTTTGAAAGTTTGGGTCTTGAAGTCTCCTAAAAGAGTCAAACTTTCCGAGTTGTAACCTGCAAGAACCCTGCTTCTAGTTTTGACGCGATATTATAGTTAGTTTGAGTTAAATAAATTTATATACATTTTTTTTTCTTTTTCAGTTACCAGCTAGAGACCCTTCAATTAAAGGCTGGAATTTGTACGCTTAATGAGTAACGGATGGTCCTTCAGGCAGAAATGGAAATGGGGTATATCTTAGAAATGAAGATTGTGGTTTAATTTGGTATAAAAGAATTTCGGAAAAGATAAGAATTCAATTCTCCGTCGTAATTTTTGTGTAAATTTTTATCAAAATACTTTTTTCAAATCCTTATCCTTATAATATAAAAACACGTTTGAATGTTAATTGACCTGAGTGAATGCAATACTTGTCTTAAATCATATACTTGAATTCAAAATTGAACGAACGGAGTTCATTACCAATTGAACATTCATTTTGAACTTAGCAAAACAGTTATTTTCTGTTGTCTTCTGCTGCATTTTAAAGCGTTGTCGAAAATTCTTGTAAAAGTAACACACTGCATCATTAATATTTACATTGCCACTTATATGCTTTTCAGCACTGAAATTAGTTTTTCAAAAAAGAAAAATTACGTACTCAGAAAAGTGTGATTTTAGCTGAACGGTGATGCTGTTGGGAACTTCTTAATTTGCGCGGGAATCATCAATATTTTCATGGGTTCTTATCAGTTGCTGTAAGTGTTTCTGCATTGTGATTGGTAGACCAATGAAAGAAAAATTACGATTTATGTTAAAGTCACGCTTTTGGGAACCAATCATATTACAGGATTCATCAGTGATTTAAAAACATAGATATAGGCGGGTTAAAATCATTGATTGATAAACTACGTGTCACCCTTAAGGTTTACTGTGGTTCCGTTTAACAAAATGTTTAAATCTTTTATGAAAAAAAATTATAATTATATTCAGCCGGCGTAATTTTAAGGAATTTTTCGCTAATATATTTTAACGTACCCGTGAGTTTTATTGTCATTCAATCAGGTTTCTTTGACTGGATCAGCATCGTATCGGGGTTACAGAAACATTTACATGCATATTGATGTACCATAGTTGTAATTTGCATGGAACGAAGTCTGTTTTATCATCTTGAACTTGAATCTTTAATATATATTTATAGTATCACAATCAATTTTGTGTTTTGGTGAATATGCCTAACATTGCGGTGTAAAAAAATGTGAGTTTTATAAGGAAAACTATGGTGATTGTTGGGCTGATTTTGTACCAAAAGGGGTAATAAATATTTTTCTATTCTTATAGACAAACTCGGTATCCTTGGAGAACTACACAATCATTTTCAGCATAACATTATTGGACATTGCTAACCTTTCGTGAGGTAGACAGTTTTCAAAGAAATGAAGAGCAAAATGACGCTGTAAACGTGTATTTGGCAACCGCTTTGAAATCAAACATTGCAAATGCTAAACAAACGCAGTATGTTTTGAAAATATCGCTTTTGTCGGTCAAGAATTTAGTTTTGTAAGTACAAATCGATTTTTTACTAAGTATACAAATCTAGGTTTAGAGCAATAGAAGTGAACACGTTTCAGAAAAATTGCGATTGTGTTGATGTTACCGAGATTGTTTATACCAATACAATGAATTTCTTCAGTATCAAATAATAACAGATTCTACAACACTCTGCCAATATTTAACTCGATTGACCAGTTCAACAATTGTAAGAAATGTTGTCAGATGTTTAGTCGATATTGTGTTAATTCAAACGTACAATGATAAAAAAAACAAATTAAACTGTTGGTGTCATTGTTTCCAACAGACGGAAACGTCTTTAATTTAAACGTATTTTAGATATGTAGTTCAAATGACCGATCGATACTTCCTTTTTGGGTTAAAGCCTTGGTTGTAGACAATGGCTTAGTGATACTATGGGTTTTTTCATTGGCCAATGCGCTCTCTGTATTAAGACTACCTTCACATCGAAACCATAAATACACCATTTGATTGTACTGCGCTTTTTTAATAATGGACTTTTTTTCTTGGGGAGGGGGGGGGGGGGCGTAATTGGTTCCCCGTACAACGCCGATTATTTTAGGCCCTGTTAGATCGGAAGA
>JAPEIX020006305.1:0-12950 GCA_026122405.2 Zoanthus sansibaricus
TAACGCTGAAGTCTATGGAGTACTGCGACTCAGGTTCGAATCCTGTCAAATTCTTAATCTTAGAATTATAGCGGGACAATTTCCATTACACAAGTTTTCGAATTGTTTATATCACCAATAAACAAAACAGACTTCTGTTTTATTCATGATTGGAATTAGATATTTTTCAATCGAAAATCCTTTAGATCTTTAAAGACCGTGTGGGACAAAAGACGTGAGTAACAGAAATTGCTATATGAACAATATCAAAGATTAATTCTTTTTACATGTTTTCAAAACTCGGTTTAAAGTGATTCATATAAATATTGTACGATCATTTCATTAAAAACCAAAATTTGTATTCATTGGAACAAAAGGAAAATTAAAATCGTTGCCGCTAACAGGAATATTAGTACTTCGATAGCTCTTTTCAGCTTTTAATTTGTTCTTGCATTTTAACCAATTCATGTTTGATTTAAATAAAAACAAATACTTTATTCAACGTAAATTGCGAAGGAAGTGGTTGCCCAATCTTCCTAGCCAGAGGCTAATGTTTAAGGCGCTAGACGATTCAGATTTTGGCGTGAAAATGGAATTAATTTCCATACATTTTATCTTCCTTGTTACACTTTACTTTTAGTTTCCTCCCCATTAGTTTTAGATGAACAAAAAAAAGCCTGGAACGCACTTAAATTACCTGCGATGGTGATCTTAAATATCCACCCTTGAGTTGTCTAAAGTACGTGATATATACGATCAAACGAGACAGGGATTAAAGAGTACAAAAAGCATTTATATGCTTTGTTCAAGTAAAGTTAAGATGGCTAGTACTAAAAATAGGAACGGGGAATCTGTGAACGGGAATGGAGGAACGGGAAAAGCAGGAACGATAAAAAGGGGAAGCAGGAACGATAAAAGGCAAAATCTCTAAAGACAGGGGAAAAAATAAAAAAATAAATAAAATAGAAAAAAAACGGGTGGTGTTGTTTTTTTAATTGTGCATTCTTGAACGGAACACTTCAGGTTTTTGTTTTCCGGATGTGTAACTTTAAAATATAACAATAAATGTAATAGATTGTACACTACTCCGAACATTAAACTTCGTCAGGAATGTAAACACTATCACATTTGTATTAATACTTTAACCTTTTAAATGGAGATTTCTCCTACGACAAAAATTGGATACATCGACACATTCAAAACACTAAGTGCCGGGTATGGTTAAAGTAAATCTCTAATCAGTGACAGCCTGACAATCAAAAGTGTTTTCTAAAACGTTTCTGAGTTATAAGCGTTATTATCTTTTACAACATTTAATCATAACAATGCAGAAAACCATATCTACCGCAAACACTTTGATAGAAATCCAAATTAAAAAAATTGACGGACGAGTTAATAAAAACATATTGAATAGTTTCGCCTTTCGATGTATATAAAATAAATTGCTTAAAGCCATTTTTTTTTTATTTTTGCACACAATTTCTAAAACTGCACGATCGGGCTTTATTTGCACCGAACACTAAGGTTAATGTTCGGAGTAATGTGCAATCTATTACGTTTATTGCTATATTTAAAAATTACACACCCGGAACAAAAACCTGAAGTGTCCCGTTAAAGAATGCACATTTAAAAAAAAAACACCACCCATTTGTTTTATTTGATTTATTTTTTATTTTTTTCCCTGTTTTTAGAGATTTTGCCTTTTATCGTTCCTGCTTTTAGAGATTCCTCTTCTTATCGTTCCTGCTTTTTCTGTTCCTGCTTTTTCTGTTCCTGCTTTTTCTGTTCCTGCTTTTTCTGTTCCTGCTTTTCCCGTTCCTTCATTCTCGTTCCCAGATTCTCCGTTCCCACATTTATTACTGGACTAAAGATAAAGAACGCCACGGGATAAAAGGTAACAATGTAAGAGATTACAGTTATCATACATAATTTATTAGGGAACTTGGAAATTTGAAATTTTAAGTACTGAACCCAAACAGTCCGGTTTTTTGTTTCTTGCATTTTCTAATAAACCGAGTACGATTTTTTCAAAACGTGCATGTAGGACATTTCAAGCCTTATCGCTAATAATTGCATGTTTTCTTTGTTATCTAAACCCTTCCTCTGATTGGCTAGCGGTAATAACGATTATTTACATACGTTCTGAAAAGATTGTCCTTTTCGCCAATTACACAGACTGCAGAGTCACACCCGACAAGTTAGACGAATTTTGATTCCTCAAGAGCTCAACAGAAACCAACTTTACAGCCATCAAACCAGCATGCCTCAATTTCAGAAGCAGATCAAAGATGTTCGTGGAGAAATCAAAGAATTCAGAGGAAAGCGAAAAAGGCTGAAGAAACTTGACCTTTTTGTGCTTGATAATTCACTCCGTGAAACAACAGTTGGTCAGCTCCGGGGACACACAATAGAAAACAAATTGGCCATCTACAATGAAGTGAAACGAGTTGGCTTCAAGCACATCATCGTCGCTTCTTTCTCGCATATGACTCGCCTTGGGGATACTTTCATTCAACAGCTTAAAGCAAAAGGTGAAGACATGAGCTACATGTACGCATTCACCGAGTTCCTTGAGAAGGTGAGAAACGACGACGTGGAGAAATACAAACAAGAAATTCCAGTGGGAATGCTTAAATGTAAGGAGCTTGGAATCAAAAATATTATCATTGAGGCTGATCTGGTTTACAAGGCAATCGACTACAAGAAATTTAATGGCAAAAAGATGTGCGAGCTCTTCTCCCATAGAATGAAGTGGATCAGAGAGAATCTTTCAAAAGATTCGTTTATTTTTATCAACCTTCGAGATCTTCCTGACGCCATGCGACGCAAGCCCAGACGTGTCTTCAAGGTGGTCAACTATTTGTCCTCCCTACCCCCCAAAGAACGTCCGTTTGGTATCATCTTTGAAGAACAGGGAAAGTATCTGCCAGAAGAGCTTGGTGTGTGGGCAAAGGCAATTCGTGAAGAGATGGACCGATGCAACTTCAAAGATGGTCATTTGTTAATCCACTGTCACCAAAAGTGGGGGTTTCAGGACGTAACACAGCTGGAAATCCTGGGTCAAGGCGCAAATGGAATCTGGGCGGGGCTGTGTGAAGAGGGAGCATCAATGGGACATGCTTGCTCAACAGTGACCATGATGAACCTGGTTCGAATGGGGAACCAAAAAATTCTTAAGAAATTCAACTGCACCGAGCTTCGAAAGGCAGCACAGAATGTCACCAAGATTACTACTGGTCGTGACCCTCACCCAAAACAGATTGTGTACGGCGAACGGGCTCTGGATATGGTATTCGGGTTGGATCAGTTTACCCCAAACAAAAAGCAATTCAGCATGGCTAGGTTCTTTGGTGAGGAACCAGTGATGAGAATGTCTACGCTAGCATCCACTGGCATGATCGTTAAACGACTCCAGAATTTGTTCGGAGAAGATCCACAATTCACAGAGGAGCGAGCTCAGAGAATGAAGGAAGTCATGTTGGAAGATCTCCATGCCAATAGAAAAGAGGAGTACATGAGTGCAGTGGGACTGGCGGTACTATTTGATCGATCCGGAGGACAATTAACGGCAAAGATGAGTGAAGCAGTGGCCAAGGTAGAGTAAAATCATTATTACTGATAATGGTAATTGAACGAGTGGAGTGCAATTATTGGTCGGAAATCATAAGCGTAATTTCAAAATTGAACTAGCGAGCAGCGCGAGCTTGATCTGAAGTCAGAAATATGATTTCAGACCAAAACTGCACTCCAATCAGTCCAATTACCAATTAATTATATCCATTCTGAAAACTTTTTTAAGCCAAAGAAACAGACAAAAAATATAACTTTTATAAATGTATGTCATCCATTTTTTTAAATCTGTAATTAGCAGCACTAAAAAACCAAAAAGTTTTTGATTATGTCATACTTTTCACATCACTTTTTCCTGGACTTTGATTGGTTATTTAAGCTGATTCTGTTATATGATTGGTTAATCAAAATAATGCGATTTATGCAGAATTCTTAATGTCGGGAACCAATCAAATTACAGGAAATAACAGTGATATCAGAATGGATATCTCAAAAGCTGTTTTTCTGAGTTTGTCTAAGCTCTCAAGAAGATTCTAGATGAAATGAAAAGATTGAAAAATATAATGGAATAAGGTTAAAAACTAATAAGACGCATCGGCGAGAAGGTAAAAAGCTAAATACTTTTCCAAGCCCAATGGTTCATTGGAGCCGGCGTTTATTTCCAGTTTCTGTAGTGTTAAGCGGATGAGACACTTTGACTCCCCCTGGACGGGACTTTAATCCATCACAGGTAAGCTGGTACTACCCCAAAAAAGATGAAACACACATACACGGTCGTGTGTATGTTGAGTTGTATGCATTGTCGCTCATTGTGGATAAAGGTGATATTTGAGTTTCTGGGTAGCGCTGAGGCGTGGCGGGCAAAGAGTGATTATTTGCCGATTTCTTGTAGAACTCAAACCAACTCTCGCCCTTGTCGGAAATGGGTAACTATGAAGTCTAGGAGGGGCAGTGATATTTAACCATTTGTAGAGGTTGTTGGTTTTTCGATTTCAAACTTTATTTACGGGTGAAGATCATTCATCGTCTGGTGGAATTCGTCGGCTGTGTTTTCATCGGTTTTCTGTAAATAGATGTCGTCCACGTATGATCGTTTGTAGGGTTTGATCAATTGATGTGAGGAGAGAGCGACATTTTCAAGTTTGTCCATGAAGAGTATTGCTAAGATGCCTGAGACAGCCCATGGGTAGGCTTTCTGATTGTGGAAAAACTTGTCTTTGAAGGTGAAGTACATGTTCTTGAGAACAATTGTTAGCAGGTCTTCGATGTCTTCTTTTGCGAGATGGAGAATTCGGTTATTTATCCTTTTGATAGTATTATCAGTGATTGATTCGCGGACGGGTACTGAGGAGTAGGGGCTGAGACGTTGAGCTGAGGCTACATGGATATTGTAACTCTTTGTTGGTGGTTAGATCTCCTGATTGGATTGTTTGGATAAGTTACAGGCTATTCTAAGTTGAAATGTTCGATCATTACTATTAGAGTAAGTCGGTTCAATTGTTAGCCATTTGTCAGGGCACAGTTGCTTGAGAGTGACTTAATTTAAACTCAAAGTTAAGCGACTAATTAGAGTTCAAATAGTTAAGATTCATACTGTATCCAGGTGAAATGTTATAAAAAAGTAAGTTACTCAAGGATATAAAAGTCTTATCAAGAGTTAAAAACACGTTTCCAAAGAAGGCTGGAGTTCAGCCGAAACTTTGCGTTTTCATAATTTTACCTTTTTTAAGAAATATGGCCTAGCTTCAAAGAGAGAAAAGTGAAAAGAATATCTCAGGTTCAGCATTTCATGTTAACCCTAAAGATTCTACAGAGAACAAAAAATCCCTAAAAAAGTTTCGTGAGTTCCCACTTCACATGAGCGATAGCTGTCCACAACTCATCCGTCTTATAAGTAATGTTTTAATAATTTATTTAGAGATTAGTATGATATTCAAATATACTAGCGGGAAAGACTGAGCATCAATTGTTAACAAGTATCTTCAATGACATTTTTTGAAGAAGCCCATAATCACAGGGATCAGCGGTAACTGTGTACAAACCTGGTTACTTGGGTTGCCGCTGGTCATTCGTTTATCTTCCAGCAGGCTAAATTGAAGGGCTTGATAAACATAAAGTTGATGCGCCATTTCATCTTTGATGCCTTTGGTTCCCCGCACTACATTCTAAACAGAAAACAAAAAATTATGTACACAGTACAACCAAAATGCAAATCTTATCATAATGTGAGATACAATAACAATAATAATAATAATAATAATAATTTTAATAACAACTTTACTACCTCTTGTATTACAAAATTCTATATGATTATTAAATCGCCGAAAAAGAAATTGGCCAATGTGATTGAAATAAAAATAAATAACAACGATGGGACAAGCACAATACTGGAAAGAAAAGACTGCGTAAAATACCTAGGTGTCCTAATCGACGATAAAATATCATGGAATTTCCACATTTCATACATTTGCTCATGCATTTCAAAAAAATACTGGTATATTCTACAAACTCAGAAGCCACCTCTCTCGTCAGCAACTAAAACAACTTTGTTATAGCCTCATATATCCATATATCACATATGCAATAGTTGCCTGGGGAAGTACCTACCAAACACACTTAAAAAAGATTCAAATAAAACAAAATCATCTCATCAGACTAATATTTTTTGCTACCCTGTATGGTGAAAATACAGAAAGCGCTTGCTCGACTTATTGAAAGTCATTAACATCTATAGACAACAAACCCTAAAATTTATTCACCAATGGCATACAAAACATTTGCAAGCTATTTTACATATGCCAGTGATGTCCATTCCTATAATACTAGATATGCAGCTTAGCGTAACCTATACCAAACTAGAAGTAGAACAAACACTGGCAAACAAATGATTTCTGCAAAAGTAGTTAAATTATGGCATGAATTACCAATACAAAATAAAAAACAAAACATGAACACTTTTCCAAAATACCTATTACAAAACGAATGTTAATTCCGTATAATTTTACATTAAGTGCAATAAATTATGTTCAAATTTATAAGTTTTGTAATTATTGCATATGTTTCGTAATTAATGTAAGTTGTTAGATTTTTTTGACAATTTGTGATTATATCAAAGTGTGCTACAAAAACAAATGTTACTTTTAAATGACTAGTCACTGACACGAAAACCGAAAACGGTTAACTCAGTGGCTAGGCATTCAAACTAAAATATATATTTAATATGGAATTTACTTATTTAATTTACGCAAAAACGTGTATATTTTAATTATTCATCCTTAATGATAACATGTAAAAAAAGAATGTGAATAAAGTATTGTCTATTGTCAATTGAAAATGCATGTGAAGTGTTTTATGTGTCCGTCGTATGTCCGTCTTTTCTTTTTCTCTAAATTTAAATTACCGTAGTTAGCTAAAATCAACTTCAATATCTATTATTAGTATGAGACAGAAAAAAGAAAAGATTACCTGTTTCTCTCATGAACTACTTCTGACTTCAAAATGTCGAAACCTGTTCTAATCTTGATTACGTCATCACGAATAGACTGTTTGTCGCTCTCTGACAAAAGCGGGTCTTCAACCAAAATGTCACCAAACTTCAGGCCAGTTTCTAACAATGGGCTGACTTCTTCGATCTCGTTACCAAAACCCTAAAGTTTTAAAACATTTAGCGATAAGCGTCCAGGTCTACATTCAAACCCTCTTAGAAGTAAAAATTTTCTTAATTATAGTTATATCTATTGATCTACCTACCTACATATCAAAATGGGTGTGTTGTGACTTCTCTATGAGATCAGATTAAGAGAGCATTTTATTGTATGAAAATTAGTCTAATCGAGACCACAATGCTAATACAATTCGAACAACCAATGTAATAATCTCCGGTTCAGTATAATCTAAGGAACTTTTCATTTTTTGTGAGTTTTCACCCCTTCCCACTTATATAAAATTCTTGAATTATAAAATCTGAACTTCGATAAATCGATTCTTGATCCAAAAGCAGTAAATGTTTTACTTTTCCGACCGTGTTCAAAACAGACAGATCGTTTATTCTGCTCTTAGAACAGCCTAGCGACTCGCTGGAGCCGGTGCTTATCTCTGGTGTCTGTAGTGTTGAGATTACTACTGGTATCTATAATGCTAGCTAAATCCTTTTCCTAGCCTAGTAACTCCTTGAAGCCGGTGCTTATCTCCGGTTTCTGTAGTGTTGAGATTACTACTGGTATCTATAATGCTACAATCCACGACAAAAAAAATGAAACACTTTTGTTCCCCCTCCACCCTTTCAATATTGTTCGGTACAGATATGCTCAAAACTGAACGTTTACTGCGGAAATTAACCAATATTGTGTTGGGGAGAGGGGCTGTTTCACTTCTTTTTGTCGGGGATTGTAGCTAAACCCTTTTCCCAGCCTACTGGCTCATTGGAGCCGGTGCTTATCTCTGGTTTCTGTAGTGTTGAGATTACTACTGGTATCTACAATGCTAGCTAAACCCTTTTCCCAGCCTAGTGGCTCATTGGAGCGGATGAGAGCCTCTGACTCCTCCTGGACGGGTCACTAATCCATCGCAGGTTCCCAAGCATCTCCAGGAAATCATTTATAATAATAATAAGCTTTAATGATTCTTGAATGGCAAATTAAAAATTTGAAAAGCTCACGATTACAACAATTGAAGAAAATATGATTACATTTACAATAATATAAAGATATATCTGTTCATGTATTAACATAGAAAATTAAATTTAAATTTATATATAGGTCAATAAGATCCGTCCATTTTTTACTGCATACATAGGGAATGAAGCTTTTCTAAAAACGTTTGGTTCTACATTTAAATAATGGTATTTTTCTTGGATTCCGTAAAAAGTAAACTTCATTGCTAATTAGTGGTGGGACATCGTCGATTTTCTCTTCGGGTCGCCTTATGATCTTGTAAAAGCGACGATTCAGATCATCTCTGCGCCCTTGAAGAGTGGGTAGATTTAAATGAGTAAGACGCTGATTATAGGAAAGTCCTTGGAGGACGATCTTGGTAGCACGCTTTTGGATATGTTCAAAATGGGCAGCAAAAAATGCCACACAGGGCATGCATGTTCCATAACTGGTCTCATAAACAGCAGTAGACAGTACAGAGATCTTTAGCTGGAACACCACTTCACTTTAAACACCCAAATTAGTGATTTCACTAATTAAATTTTTGTGACGTCATCACTTTGTTTCTATATTTACCGAACTCGGATGGATGGAAAGCTCAGTTGGTTTGGCAGAAAGATCACACAAAGATTCAAGTTTCGGCAGAGCCGAGGATGGAAACCGGGAACCTTATGGATGTAAAGCACATGTCTGCCACCTCACAAATTACTTATAACGTACCTTTAAATTTTCCAGTTTTTCAGCAAGTTTTGCTGGATCACCGCAGGTGTCAAATCCTTTTAGTTGGTTATTTTTTATGCGACACTTTTTCAGCAGGCTATTAAGTTTGATTTTTTCTTGTTTCCATTTTTCCATCTTCTCTTTGTTTTGGCTTTCCTTTTCATGCTGTTCCTGTAGATCTTCAAGACTACAACATAATAAAAATAGTTGGATAACACACGTTCAGAAAGACCAATAGACCAAAAACTTATCGTCGTTTTAGCAACACACTAGAAACGGACGCAACGGAAACTACGAAATGTAAAAGTTGCTTGAATCAGCTCTAAAAGTTCATGTCGTGTGCTATCAAAAATCCCCGACAGCGTTTTAATTTATTTTTAATGACAAGAATTTCGAAAATTAAAAGAATCGACGGAATTCCCCAAAAGAAAACTATTCAGTCTAAATCAACGGTACGTGTCGTTCTCTTACTTACAAAAATAAATTACAAAAACAGCTTTATACAATTATTTAGAGTGTTTCATAACCTTCCCAATGGCATAAAATTATAGTTTGAAGGTTGAAGTTATAAACTGAAAACACCTATCACAGTGTACTGTAACCTTAAAAGCAATCTGAATTATACATTTTGCTTTTCTAATTTGTGAGAATTGTAGTGTTAACGTACATGTTTATTGTTTTACTAGTAATATTCTGTTTTGGTAAGCCAAGCACGGCTGGCTTAAACTTTTGTTATAATTGTGAATGGTTAACAAAAATCACATTTTGTACACAAGAACAAATGTTATGTTACCTTTTTTGTTTGTCTTTAATATCTTGCTGAAGGTTCTTAATATCAGAACCAACTGTTTCCATGTCTTTTACAACCTCATCTTTTGACGCCTGATCAAGATTATTATCATCTAAAAGAGCATTGCTATAGTTGTAGAATAAATTAACTTCTGCGCTGGCCAACTGGAGATCAACTGTACATTCCTATCAAAATGACCAAAAGAATACTGATAATTATAATATTGGTAATAACGATGATGATGGTAATGGTGATAATAATGGTGATGATGATGGTGAAAATGATGGTGATGATGACGGTAATGATGATTATGGTAATGCTGATGGTGTTGATGGTGATGGTAATGGTAATGGTGATAGGTGATGATGGTAATGGTGATAGTGATAGGTGTTGATGATGGTGGTGATGATGGTAATGGTGATGGTGATGGTGATTTTGGTGGTGGTGATGATGATGATGATGATGATGATGATCATGAGGGTAATTGTGATGATGGTGATGATCAAGGTAATGGAGCAGCCGTTAATGGTGGTGATGATGAAGATAATAGTACTAATACAAATCTTAAAACGTTCAAACTAAGTTAAGCCTTTAGAAGCAAAAATACTCATACAAAAGCAAAATTGAAAACAATATCTTGTTTTGTATAAATTATGATTTTAAAATCGATTTGCACCCGTCACAGGAATCAATTATTAATCACAGGAGAAATAATGTCTAAGGCAGTAAGTTGTACCAAACAAAATTACTGATTTTTTTGAGAAAGAAAGATAAGATTATCGGGTTCCAACAATAAAGCAGCGTCAGTCAATTAGAAATATTAGCTCGTCAATTTGTACTTACATTGACCATCTCCAACTGGTTGCTGAAGTCAATAGGAGGGTCTCTGGTATTTTCTGTTTCAAATTTACTGCGACACGAAGCAATGGCTGCAGAAGTCCTACCTTTGATTATTTTCCATTCTTCAAACTTGGTTTCTTTATCTCGACACAATTTAGCAACTTTCTCTTCCAATCTTTAAATACAATCATGAAAAAAGCGCTTTTCAATTAATGTATATCAGTAATACATCTCCGGTTAAGCTTGTTAAAATCGTTAAACAAAACGTATAGCTTCACGAAACTCTACAGTACAGTTGAAAAAGATAATAACTTAGTTTGTAAAGAACTGTGTTTTTCAAAGATTATCTTAATTTTGATTCTTTCTTATGAAGCAAATGTCATCGCAGACGTCTTGTATGAAAAACAAAATGCATCAGTGAAAAGAACCCCACTTCCTGTATGTAGCAAAACACAAAATCCACTTTTTGAGAAAGGTAGGGGCGGTTTTCACCCCATTACCAATCTCAGATATCAGTTTTACCATTATAGTTTTTAAACACTAATCGATAAAGAAAGTATAAAAAAAATACTTGAAAAACACAACGGAACGAATCTGAGTTTGTATGCGCCCAAGGTAGCAACTCTAAAGTTGGATGCCGAGTTTTATTTTTAGGGGAAGGGGTTTATCGACATAGAATAGACTGTACGTCGATGGAGAGAGAAAATCCACTTTTCACCACGGTGATATAAAGGGCTGGTTTAAATGAATTTTAACAGCTAGCGATTATGAAAGTTAATGATAAAACAACAATACTTTATATAATATCACAAACCGTTTTTGAGTCTCCACAGAGTCCGCTCTAAGTCTATCCATACTTTTCTTTAAATTATCAACGTCTTCTTGGATGGAGAGTTTGTCTTCAGTACCAAGTAGACTATCTGCTATGACGTCTTTACTGTATTCCAGGGCCTTTTTCATTTCAAGGTCCCTTATGTTTATCATGCTCTGTTTTACACTCTTTGGGACTTTTTATTATCTTAAATTCTTATCATAATATTTGTCGACTTAACGTTACATTTATTTCTCTGTTGATGCCGTTCTCTTTCGTAAACCGGCGTTTCCATCTGAAACAGTCGATGCCATACCGGCCAAACAATCGATGCCATTTTGAACCGTCGATGTCATACCGTAAAACAATCGATGTTATCGGCTGCCACTAAAAGCATTGACTCGGTTTCTTAAGATGGCATCGACGGTTCAAAATGGCATCGACTGTTTCAAATAGCAACGACGGTTTACAAAAGAGAACATTGCAGCGGTGAAAACTTAGATTTTATCTAAACATTACAATTTTACAACAGCTTTAGGCAGCAATAGCAGACATTAGTTTTATATATTTAATATCATGCTGTTAAAGAACACCTTCATTAGATTAAACTGAAAATCTTTTATGTTTTTTGGTAACGATTAATCTTCTAAAAACGAACAACTCATAAAAAAAACGGAAAGCGGAAAATTTTTAATTTATTAATTGTTTGCACCTCAAATAAGTTGGCGATCGTCTTTTTAATTTTTAAAAATCGGGCAGATTTTTTTTAGTTCTTTGTTATTATTATTTGGTGTTACAAGAACTTATGACAAGTGTGCCTAAGTTCCCAAAAAAAATTGTTTTTAATATGCAACCTCAAATATATTCGCAGTTCGCTGGTAGATCAAATATCTTTAAGTTTAACTAAAAAAAATTTAAAGTGAGAAAAAATGGCTCGGTACAAGGCAAAACAAGTTGTCCATAACATTATGATAGATTTAAGGGATAATACGCGGTACTAACATTTCCTTAGTGCCCATTTTAGGGGCTTCGAGTTAGCTATATTAAAGGGTCTTAAAGTCTAGCACGCATCCTCTATCTAGATTTAATGTATATCATTTTATAAAGCCACAGATATACGACAAACAATCCTCTTCATAAACATAAAATCGTTCTTATTATCATCAAATCGAATGCAATTTTTCTTCGAAAATAAGAAATATAAAAAATTCCAATGCGACCTCTTCGACCTTGGTTTAGTCAATTCTAGGGTGAAACGTTGGATCGTTATCACAGGCAAACTAACAAAGATGACATTTGGAGCCACTGAGTTGCCTCCTCGTCAGAGAAATTGTTTTTGTGAGGTCAAGCGGAGTACATCTCAAATTTTTTTTTAAAAAAGTCTAAAGTTTAAAACCCAGGATATATTTACAAAGCTTTATACCACAGAGAACAACAAGGTTTCAGAATTTAGATTGGTGTGTTAAAGAATTAACGAAGGACAGTTCCATGCCATCAAACTACAGATCAGCTTCATCAAATTCTTTTATCGCATCGACCAAGAAACTTTTTGAAACATATCTATACCATGCATGGTACCAGGGGCTGG
>JAPEIX020006386.1:0-12945 GCA_026122405.2 Zoanthus sansibaricus
AATTGTTCTTATTTTTCGAGCGATTTCAGCCTCAATGTTCTTATTAAGTTTGTTCTTATTAAAAAAAAAAGAGTGTATTTAATTTGACGGAAGGCCTCGTAGGTTTCATGAAATAGTGTTGGATTGTAATTGAATAAATGACAATATTCTAATTGCGTAAAGGAAGTACTGTTTTAATGCCTATCGAGATACTAATTAGAGAGACAATCTTTATGTTGATTTTTATTCTGACCTGTGATTGGACTGCTCATTGTATAATTTTATTTAAACACCTACATTGGTTTCTATGACAATGAGCGAACAGGGAAAGGGAAATTTGAAATAATATTCTGAAACCGCAATATCTTCGGTGTATTTCCGGCGCCAATCAATCAAATTTAATAAAAGATATTCTTTACACGGCGGCTTATTTTCAAAAATCTTCAAAAGATATCTTTGGAAATTTTCGTAAACTGATCATCATAGTGTTTTTGGACATTTCGTATATCTTCGATGCCATCAAAATAAAACATAACTTGAATGAAAAAAAAAAGACTTTTAGGATCATCTTCGATTCGAAGATATTCGGAACTCTTTCGGAGTCACATCGGTGACGATTAATCAGTTTGAGTTACTTAGTTTGAATAAAAACATAAATTTAAAGAATCTTCGAAAATGAGTGATCAAAAAAACTACTATAGTAAAAAAAAAAAAGATTGAAAAATTCCGCCGGGATTCTAATTTTTACAGCTTAGCATTTTTGGGCAGCCGGGCAGTCTTTTTCTACCTCTCCCCAATTTTTCGTTCTAACAGCAAGACCTCCTGCTACGCAGGCAACACGAGGTGGGAAAAGTTTCTAACCGACAAGTTTTGTGTACTCCAATCACAGAAAGCGGAAGTGTTAACCTACTATTGCCCAGGAAAAACAAATGTGTCCCTCACAAGAAAAAGGCAGTTAACGTTAGCTTTGTTAAGGTTTGACCATGTTTAAAAATAAATAAATAGGGTTTCCGTGTCAGTCTTAAAGTTAAAGATTTTATCGGACAAAAACAAAATAAAATAAAATGATATACAATTTTATGAAATCCAATACAAAACAAAACAATACAATACAAAACAATACAATACAATACAATACATCAATACAATACAATACAATACAAAACAATTTAATACAATACAATACAATACAACACAATACAATTCAACACAATACCATACCATACTGCCATACCATGAAATACAATACATAGTAGAGGATATTACACAGTGGCGCGAACATATGAAGGTTATCTTCGAGTGGAAAAAATATTTCACGAGTGAGCACAGCGAACGAGTGAAGTCTTTTTTCCACGAAAAGATAAACTTCATATGTTCAAGCCAACATGTAATTTTCTTTTTATTACATAGATATGAGTGTACTTTGAAAATAAAAAGAAATAGACGAAAAACAAAGGAAAAGCAAAGGAATGACGTCAGCGATATCATATGGGAAATATGTCACCCGTATCCCGGAGGTACTTTCACATAATATCTACGAGATGCGTCTTTTAGGGTAAAACAATCGTATTTATGTAATAAAAACAATACAAAACGAAACAAAATAAAATAAGATAGCAATTATCACGAGATGTCTGAAGAGTCTCTAACCAACAAGTTTTACTTACTCCGATCACGGAAAGCGGAAGTGTTAACATATTATTTCCGAAGTGTTTTTCAAAAATTCAATTTACCAACAGGAAAAACAAATGTGTCGCCACAAGGAAAATGGCAGTTAACGCTAGCTTTGTTAAGGGTTCGACCATCGGTTTAAAAATAAATAAATAGGGTTTCCGTGTCAATCTTAAAGTTAAAGATTTCCTTCGGACAAAAACAAAATAAAATGAAATAAAATAAAATAATACAATACAATACAAACAAAACAAAACAAAATAAAACAATAAAACACAAAACTAATTAAAATACAATAAAACAGCAAACATCGCGAGTTATGAAGAGTTTCTAATTATGACCAACAAGTCTTACGTCAGGCTCCGATCACGGAGAGCGGGTTAAGGCTTTTAAAATTCAATTTATTTTACACTTCAGTACTCCTTCAATTTCTTTGTTTTGCAATTTTTAAACATTATTTACATTTAATTTCTAATTGATACAGCAAGGGAGCCCATGGAAGCCATGAGGCTTATAAGAAGGAATATGTCATATGATAAATAATGTCTAGGTATGTGAGTTAAAGTACTGTCCGCGGCCGGCAAGATAATTAGCTGACTTAATTGAACAATCCACTTTCTTACACAAAAAACATTTTATTAGGTTTGAAAAATAAGGGAAACCATGAAATGAGCAAAAGGAATTTAGTCATACGAGAATTACAAGAGTTGACTTATTGAATTTACACAAGAAAATATTTCTTCAGGTTGCATTTGATGATGAATTCAGTAAAACTAGTGCATTCTGAATATCAGGACTGAAGAATTTAAGTAACTTGGGGCCTTGAAATCGAAGACAACATTTTCTTAGATTTGTTCTGCAGTAGGGCGAATGCAAAGAATTCTTATTTTCAGTGTTATAGGTGTGTATGTCACTATTAATGAAGAATACGTCGCTGAAACGTTTTGGAAGAAGGCCGTTTTTAAAACAATACATGATTTTATCTATTTGGAATTTAAAAAGAAAAGAAATCACGATTACGATTTCATCGTATCCTGCAGCACTTCCAGACCTGCTCGAAAACTAGCAGACGTTTTTGCAATTTCTTCTTCAGTAAAGCTGGTTGCAATTATAATGAATCTACGAAAGTTCCAGAAGAAAAGAACTAATAACAGCTTGGAAAAGGCGGTATTGAGTTTTCTAAATTTGGCCCAATATTCGTGAAAAAGAAATGGTCCGCAATTTGATTTAGTCGCATATATTTCTTTGTCATTTCATATTTGATCTGCGTTTAGCAACGCGTAACGTATAAGTCAATAAAAAATCAATCTTCATTGACAGAAAAGTGGTTGCAGAGATAGTGCTTATATAAAATACGTTTTTTTATGGACCTCGGTGAACCCTTGGATAACCACGGCTTTTTCAAAGTATTATTTCTTGCTTTAACTTTTTTTAAGTAGGACACACTTACTAAAAGTAGAAATATATTTACTTAAAAAGGAATTGTAAAAGAAATTTGCGTCATTGTAATCCGTTACATCATCCAAATTAGTAGCTTGCAGCTCAGCTTGAAATGCGGGTATATTGCTTAAATTCTTGTCACCAACGTAACATAAGTATTATTACTTGAATTCATTTTATCGATGTCTTTTTGTCTATATAATAAGAACATTACACAAAATATTGTTTTGCCACTCGAAAATAAAATTCATAGCTTTTAAAAAAATCCGACGCAGTTATAATCATCTTTCAAAAAATCTTAACCTTTTTATCGTGACTTTCAAACCAGCCTTGTTCTATATAAATCATTTATAGAGGTTATGAATTTTTAGCAAACTCGAAGTAAGTCGTTTTTCTAAACAAGTCGAGCATAGTCAGTTATCAATCTTAGGGAAGAAACCCGACATTTTGAAGAAAAAGTACTGAAAACAGATAAAATATACAGTCTTTATATATCCTTTAAACAGACGTCAAAGGATAAAATAAATTTACATAAATCTACAAATAGAGTAAAATAAAGCTACCTAGTTTAAAATAATAATATATATAAATGTATTAAAAATAAACATTTGCATGCATAAAAAGCACCTACTGATTAAACAGGCATCGGTTAACAAAATATTTCTTAAATCTTTCAGTTTTTATTTTAGCTAGTATAAAATCATGAGGTCTTCGAAGGCTACGTTTTCTTTTAGTTTTAGATGGCAAAAGTTCATTCAATGGATGTCTACGGTCACTGAGCATGTCACTTCACATCCTCAAATCCTTCTCACGGATAATCGGCTGGATGAGAGCGACATACTCAATGTACCCAAATTTAAGAGCTTTTTTCTATAATCTATCTATTTAATCAAGATATTTAGTGTATGATGCTACTGCCCAAACTCTTATGCAATAAGCACAAATGGACATAATTAGTGTATTTTAAAAAGAGAAAATGTGATTCACATGTGGAATAGCCATTAGCTTTACATACTCTGAGAATATGCATTCTCTATTTCTCTTATTTGCTCTATTGATTAGATTTTCAAACTGCAAATCCCAATTACTTGCTTTTTCGTTGAAAATAACACCTCATTTGAATTTTTATTTCATTTAAGAAATAAAACATGTTCTCCGTGCTTTCATTTTTAAATATATAGAATTTCTGTCAAACTAACCGGTAATTCGTTTTCTAAACAAGTCTTCGCGCATAGTCAGTTATCAACCTACGGGAAGAAACTCGATATTTTGAAGAAAAGTACTGAAAACAGATGAATCGAAACTTGAATTTTTTTATTTCTTTTAAAAAATAAAATATGTTCTCTGTGGCTTCATAGCCTGGTGAAAAACCGAGGCTAACGTTTGGAAGAATTCGAGAGCAGATCAGTATCGATCAGATCAGTTTTAACTTACTCGAAAATTCTCACAAACTTTGGCAAGTTTTTCACCAGGCTACTGAAGGCACATAAAACATGTTTTATAAAATTATTTTCGGTCTTAACAAAAAGAAAGACGGTATACCAAGCGAGTAGGTAAACTTTTTTTTCATGAACTGTAAACAACATCGAGACAGACAATCTCGTTCCCAGGGTCCTCTCTCTTTTCTCTTGACGGGGTGGAAGAGGAAAGGACCCTGAAAACGAGTTGGGGGACAACACAGCCAACCAAATGACGTGCATTTTCCTGCTTCATAGCGCTATGAAAACAATGAAAACCCACGTACTAGTCCGAATCATTTTGTAACAACAATTTGTTATTCTTTTTTCAAGTTCCGTGTAATGTAAAAACTTTATTACGAGATAATTGTTATTGTTATTTATTATTGACTATTGTCAATTGTTTCTAATGCAAATAACAAGCCGTAAGTTAATTATGTATAGAGGCCGTAACGTTTAAAATTAAAATGTTTTCAAAAGCTGCTTATGCCAGTTTTTACACTTGAGGACCTGTATTTATTTTTAAAAATGAAAAGTACAAAAGCCAAAAGGATGCCATGAGTATCATGCGCCTCTGCTTCACAATTTTATAATGTAAATATACAATCAGATTAAGGGGGTTTTTTTGTATCGTAGTTTGCACTGTTTTAATTTAAATCTGCCTTTGTTTCAAATTTGTTTATGAATGTTTTGTTTAACAACAAAAGCAAAGAGCAAACACGGAAACTTACGCATACAAAAGTCACTGAAACTAGACAAAGGCGTTGTTTTAGACAGTATGTCATGGAAGCCCAATTTCGTGATATAAATTTATATTTACCGGAAATCACAAAACAAAAGTTTTCGTCAGCACCAACAGCGCGTCACCAGTCAGGATTTTAAATCTCGATTTAGTCACCATGAGGCGAGCAGGACTTTCATTCCACATTTAATTTTAGCATACACATTTCCTAAAAAAAAACTTTTATTGCAAAAGCTTCTGAAAACATTTCTTGTTGGGATTGTATTTAAGCATAAATCTATTTATGTTTCTGATCAAACAACTGAGGCGGGGATATAATTCTCTCAAAGCTCGACAGATGTGCTAATATATCTCATTTACTGCTATGGAAGGTGAAAGGTCATAAATTATGAGCCATAAAATAGTATCACGCCTGAACCACAAATAGAGCAGATTTGGCAGATTTTCATTAAGTGTCAACAAAGACTGATTTCTATCTCAGATCCTAGTCTTCGACTCGAGCAAAGTTCATGACTCATGAGTTAGAACATTTCAGTCAAGTTCTCCACTGATTCGTTGTCATACATAACCTCGACAGTTCAACAATTAGCTCTATACATGTGAATATTGAACATTCAGATTAACTGAAAGTGTGTTCGACTTTCCGCTTAAATATAAGGTAAGATGAAGTTTTATTTCAGATTGGATCCTTTGAATATCATTTCTGTTAAAGGTTTACAAAGGAAACAATTTTATTGAATACTAGTTTAGATAGTTGATATATTTCTATTTTAAGTGAAAGTGCTTGGTATTATATAAATAAATCTCTGTGTAATATCGTAAATAGATTTCTTTGCACTCATTGAACTGAATTAAGTTGCAGTCATGCTAGAGCTCTATTCGCTGCAAAACATAGGTCTTAGCTTGTCAGTTGACAAAATATCCAACAGACAACTAAATCCAAAACAATCTTAATGAGTGATTTCCCCTTTAATTCATTGATAAGATCCTGTCCTCCATCTACATATTCGCACAGAAGCGATTATTAAAAGTAAAACAATAACGCAATATACACAAACTTCATGTTTATGAAATATGTCGTTTTGTGCGAATATATATCAACAACTGGTTTTGAAAGTTAATGGTTGCTTTGAAATTGTAAAAGGGTTTATAATTAAGTCTGTCTACTGTGTATGATAAAGTATGATTCTCTTTAGAAGAACTTCATCTTGCCATGTTATTATAAATTGTAGATTTGCGAACCGGAAAATTGTTTATTTTATTCTTAGTATCTTTGCAGTTTACTCTCTATATATATTTCTACTGTTTTCAGTGTTCTTAGCTTCGGATAAAACACGCCTCAGCCGCGATCTCGCGACTTAGCAGCACCGGAAAATGTATTGAACTGAAGCCATCATCTTTTACTCCGATAAAAAAAAATACTATATTAATTTCAAGACGTAGCGGAAAGTCACAACAATGAAAGCACAAACTATAAATTAATCATGGTTCTATAGCTTCATCTTGGCTTGACGGACTATAAAGCTATCAGAGACATCAGTCAGAGGTCGCTTCGGGAGGCTAGTTTTATCTTTGTTAACAAATAATTTCCTGTTATAAACAGTTGTTATTTGAGATTCTTTCAGCTGCAAATGAGTACTACCTCAGATAATTGCTCTGAAATTTGGCAAAAGAATGATTGTCGGAACTTCAATTATATAAACCAAGGCGGCGGATCGATTGTGGGTTCATTTAGCCGATCACTTACATTATTGCTCTTTTAGATTTTCATTCAAAAAAGTTATATAATCAGATAAGCAACTGCGATAAGAAGATAAAAAAGTTTCATTCATGATTCAAAGCCATTCAGTTTTCCTCACCTAGTCCTACAGGCTAGATTTAAGTTCTAATTTGAGATTAAATAAACATTAAGCCACGTAAATTAGAAATGTTTACGCAACTTGATGAACGTATAGTGTATTTTGTAGTTTGATTTCCGGGCGACATTAGTAATGAAAGTTTTCAAAGTCGCAGAACTATTTGCGTTGAGCGGGGGATTTTAAATTAAAACTCGCAGCCGAGAACAACATTAACTTGTGAAAGAAGCGAGCTTTATTGTTGTACAATATTTTAGTATTTAAAAATATATAAAAAAATGCTAGGTTTTATAAAAAAAAGATAAAAACTCTGACGTTTAGGACCTAACTCCATCGATAAGTGTTGAGACTAATCTGATGAAAAATATGTAAGGCTGAGTTCATTTTAGAGCAAATTTCACAGCTAGGTAGCGCGTTAAATCTTGTTTCCGATTCAACAAGTGTTGTGTTTCTTTGTCACGTATAATATATTTAACGAAAGACGAGGGGGCTTGTTGCTTTGTTACGCTGTACGTTGTTTTAGATGCCCGCTTTAGTCAGTTTAGGATCTCGCATTGAAGCGTTCCTATGTCAGTCTATTCAGCTTAGAAACTAAAGCTCTTTAGTTGAAGCTATATCTTGCTATTAAATTTCACTTTATCTTTAAAATGGTAATATCTACATCTTTTTTTTACCCTTTTATTGCGCTGTATAGTTGGAATGAAGCCTTGGTATAACAAATGAAGAAATGTCTTGAAGTTGGCATTAAAAAACCTCCAAGTTTAGATATGTTAGCTTAGCACGTTTACCACCACTGGTTTCCTCTTTAATTGAAGCTTAATATTGCTAAAGTAAATATAATCTCAAAATAGCAATGTTTAACTACATGTTTCCAAATTCTTTTATTGCGCAGTTTAGTTACCCACGATCTAGTTGATCTTAAAAACTCGTGATCATGATCACATGATAAATAAGGAATATCATGAAGTGAAGTTCTGCTGGTCAGTGTACAAACGCCGAGTTTAGACTGCTGTTATGGTATTTTTGCGTTAGCTCCATTAATAGTCTGATCACTTAACTGGTTTCCTCGCTAGAATTTCGGAAAAGAATATAACCATATTGATTAATAAAAAAGCTCTATTCAAATTTCCTTTTTGGTCTTTTCGGTAATCAATTAAACTTTTTTAATCTTAAGCTTGTGCTCTTTTGACTTTGAGTTGTTCACAACCTTGCTTAGAATACTTTATGCCTTTCGTAATATTGTTTATCGAAAATTATTGAAAACAAAATAAGATCAATATCCTTTTTAAAATATGTAAGTTTTAGCAAGCCAGCTAAAACTAAAAAAGCTAAAAGTTGCTTTGATTAAAACTACGTACGGAAATGGCGTTCTTTTAAATGAATTTCTAGTCAATTTTGATCACTTCAGCCAACCGAAAAGCAAAACTTTGTTGTCTTCAAGCCTTCTTAGTTTTTATACATGTCCAAGCGAATTTTGAAACTTCAAGAGCACTGTCTGTCAGATGGTTAGAGATGTGTTATGTAAGGGCAAATTCAGTCTTACTGGCTGTGTATAGGAGCAGCCAAACCCTTTGGCTTTAAGCCATTCTAGTCTTATACACGTCCAGGCAAAGTTTTAGACTTCAAGAGCCCTGTCTGTCAGGTGCTCAGAAATTTTCTGTGTTTGGGTGCGATATCCGGCGTCTTACCTTCTGTATGGGTTTTATTGACAAGTTGTAAAGCACTTCGAAAAACTTATTGTTATACATTAATTGTTCAACCATTTGAGTAAGAAAAAAGATTTTCAAAAATACTGATAAGATCTGTTTCAACAAGCCAACAGCGCTGGATAAGATTATCGTATGGTTGAGCTGTAAATGAGAATTAGAAAGATTGACCTCGTACTTTTAAGTAGCTTTGTTAGTAAGATCGTATCAGTGATCATTAATTAATAATGAAGTCGTGACCACAAGTAATTTTAAACGTAAATAATATGATAACGCTTTGTTCTCCAATTTGAGCATGGACAACCATCAATTTTTGAAACATTCTTCACACAGCTTCGGATCGACAGTAGATAGAAAGCCGCAGTCAGACAGACAGACAGACAGACAAACGTATGGGTGGTTGGATGGATGGATGGATGGGTGGTTTGGATGCAGGATGGGTGGTTGGATGGATGGATGAATAAATGGGTGGATGGAAGAATGCATGAATGAATGAATGGATAGATGGATGAATGGATAGATGAATGAATAAATGGATGGACGGATGCATGGATGAATGAATGAATGAATGAATGAATGAAAAAACGAGATGGGACCACCTGTTTTAAGATGGTTGAAATCAGAGTAAAGTTAGTAAAATAGTTTTCCAAACGTTTTTAAACAATATTATTTATCTTCAGTATAAAACAGTCTAAAAATTGCTCTGACAGGGTTTATTAAGTTATTCCGATGCCCTTGGGGAACAAGGCAAGTTCAAATGATTGTTTTTGTGTATTCAATTCCGGATAATAAGCTGCAGTGTACAACGCTTCGGTGATTCTTTATCCTAGCCAGTTGTGGACTATTGTTCGTGTTCTCATTCAAATGCGTGGGAGGAGTTCTCTTTCACCTCCTGAGCTGGCTTAGATTGTTTATTTGGATCTGAATGTTTATCAATTCTGACTTCAAAATTCCGACTAGTTTGGCCTATATAACTCTTTTCACAGCCGTGCATTTGATATGGTACACGACACTTGATAAATAGGTATTTTTTTTCTTTTGGGTTGAAGATGGACTCGTTCTTTCTGGTTTGCTCATTAATGTACTGAAAAGTTGAATTTCCCACATGTAAACATATTCAGTTTTACCCTTAAAATGAACAATATTGATCAAAAACGTTTGGAAAACTATTCTACTATCCTAACCTTGATTTTAACCATACAGAGTTAGATTATATTATTTGTGAATTTAAAACTTTGATAAAGATCAATGTTGTATTTATACACGGCATAAAAAAGCTTGTGTACTGACCCTTATACTGCCCGTACACTGCCCGTACACAGCTAGTGTACTGAGTGTGTACTGAGGTGTACTGAATGTGTACGGGGACCGTATACTAGTGGTATTGGCCGCGGTATACTGATCCTTATACTGCCCGTACACAGTTAGTGTACTGAGGTGTACTGCCCGTACACTGCCCGTATACTGCCCGTACACAGTTAGTGTACTGAGGTGTACTGCCCGTTCACTGCCCGTATATAGTTAGTGTACTGAGTGTGTACTGAGGTGTACTGAATGTGTACGGTGACCGTATACTAGTGGTATTGGCCGCGGTATACTGGCCCGTACACGTAGTGTACGAATGTCAGTATACGTCCGTATACATACAGTATACAGCTACAGTATACGTCCGTATACATGCAGTATACTTCCACAGTATACGTCCGTATACATGAGATATTTTACTAAACAAAGGTATCACAGGATTAAATACTCTAGCTAGTATATACATTACCAGTTAATTCTGCATGAAAAATCCGGATAAAAAATTTTTGGATATAGATTGAGGTAAAGAAAGCTCACCTATTGTATGTATGTATTAGATGAGACTTGTCTACCTCAATCGAAATCCGTAGGTTTTTTTACTGGATACTCCGTTTTTTTCCCTTTTTGCATGCAGAATCGACTCATAGTTAATTTTAATTAATAATAAGCTTTTCACAGAATTCTCATCCATCCCTGTGGATTATAAATCAACAGTTATCATTGTTTGTGTTTATTGTCATCATCATCATCATCATCACCATTATCATTAATGTTATGGTTAGTGTTTTCTTTTATTGTTACTCTATGTATAAAACTGTTAATATCATTCGCCATTTGTGTTTTTATCAACTCATTTATTGTTCAATCGTTTTGTTGGAAAACCTTAATAAAGAACGACAAAGTTAAGACAATTATGTATTGTCCAACAGACATTTATTTGTTTCTGATCATCAAAGATTTATATTTCTTCCTGAATCTCTCACCGGTACTCTTCTTCATTTTCCCTGGAAAATATATTACAAGGAGATAAGTCTCGTAAAAAAAAAAAAAAAATTGCAACAATCAGAGGAAGGGCATAAAAATACAAAAACGAAAATGCTAGAAGTAACTAAAGATAAACATAAAATAAAAACAAAGTTTGGGTAACGGTACTGAACAACCAGTTTAGAAATCCTAAACTAACGAGTAGGTTGAAGGCAGTTGTACCTTGGTCACCCACATCTTTAATCGATTGTTCTGAGTTGTATGCATCAGGAAGTAATTTTTGCTTTGTAATAAAAGATATGGATAGTGTGTGGATAGAAAAATAAGCAACTTAAGTAAAATTTAAAAAAATTAAGGTTAAGAATAAAAGATAATGTTAGGGTTAGGGATAGCTATATAATATGTAGTAATACTGTAATGTTATAAAAATCTTGGGTAGTAGCTAGAAAATGCTATGGCTTAGGTTTTGAATATAATAATTGACGGGTTAGGATGTGGATTTAAGTTAATAAATATAGATTTAGGCACTGCCTAAAAGCGGAGCTCTAATGATATTATTTGTATATTCAAATAGGTTTTGAAAACTTTTTTCAAGCAAACCATGTATTTTGTGTTTGCAAACGAGTTAATTATAAATGAGTTGGTAGTACAGGAGAAATAAATCAATAAATACCTCATCAAAATCTACTTCTATTGATCCAACATTAAATGCACCAACTGCTGAATAAGAGAAGAATCCATACTTCCAGGAACCAATCAGAACGACACGTTCATTGTGATTGAATAAACCTTGGATCCAGCGAGTCATTTTTGGCTGAACTGACAGCAGCAAACCTATTGATTGAATTACACAACACTTTTTATGAAAAGTACATTATTTCTCAATTACTTAGTTCATGAATAAAAATTCTGTGACTAAGGGTCTATTTAATAAGTTGTAGAGAGAGAGAGCTAAGACTGTACAACTCCATAATGTAATAGCTCCAAGGCAGTCACAGAGTTATCTTCTGGCAAGGCTCCTGGACAAGATAGCATCCCAGCTGAAATGTTCAAAGGTGGTGAAAACCCAGCTTCTAGAAGTTCTTCACCAGCTGCTGTGCAGGTGCTGGTAAAAGGGTTAAGTCTTGCACAAGACTGAGGGGCTCAATCATTTCAACTCTTTTCAAGAACAAGAGCAACCATAATTACCACTGACAATAACTATCGTGGCATCTCACTACTATGCATTTATGGCAAATTATATAACCGTATTGGTCTGCGTCATCTATGACATCTTGATGAAAGACCTGAATCCCAGAGAGGTGTCCAGTCCAAATGTTCTACAGAGAATCTGTTTTTGCCAAGACACCTCCAGAAAAAGTGTTGGGAGCAGCAGTCCCCTTTGCTGCATTTATTTACCTAAAACGATCTTGTTAGTAGAGTCAACCTTTTCAAGTTCTTGTTCTTGATTAACTGCAGATCAAATAAAACTGCTGCATATCATCAATGAAATCATTTCATGATGACACACAAGGTACTGTACAATTGAGCATAACCTTGTCTGAGGCATTTGACATAAACACTGGTGTGAAACAAGGGTATGTATTGGCAAGAACACTTTCAACATCTTTTCTGTCCTTCTTAAACACACACTTAAGTCAAGTGAAGAAGGTATCACGTTGCGAACTTGGTCTGACAAAAAGCTTTTCAGCCTTGCATGCCTTAGAGCCAAGACCAAAATTTGCAAGATACTGCAAGGTACTTTTTAGAAACCATACGTTCTCACTGACAGTGATATTAAAATTCCATGAATTCTCAAGGACCTT
>JAPEIX020006461.1:0-12942 GCA_026122405.2 Zoanthus sansibaricus
TTGTAAATAGCCAACTGGTTTGCCTCCTACCAGTTGGGATTCTTAACTTGGAGAGTGGGGAATTCTAAGATGACACTGAAAAGCACCCTTTAGGGATATTTTATTTATTTATTTATTTATTTATTTAATAGTACTGACGGATTTAGCAATCTTTTTACAAATATAGCCAGTATGCGATTTTCATGTGAGAGTTTCTGTTGATTTCAGACCCTGGCAAACGCTGAAGGCAACATTCTTGAAAACAAAGCACTACTGGACTCACTGAACAAGACTAAAGCCAGTAGTTTAACTATTGCTCAGTCGCTGGCGGAGGCTCACAGATTACAGACAACGTTAGACCAGGTAATCTGATTGTCTTATGCTTTTAAGAAAAAATATTTTTTGCCGATCACAAATCAATTTCAATTTTGCAGCCTGTATAGCACTCTTGTAAAGGACGGTCGAAAAAAGCCATAATCGCTAACAAGTCTAGGTGTCCCGATTACCACAAAGCTTCAATTATGAGTTTACAATATTTCGTTTTGATAAGCTGAGGGTGATCGTATCTGAGGTTGATTGTGTCTGAGAGTGGTCGTATCTGATTGTGATCGTATCTGAGGGTGATCCTATCTGTGGGTGATTGTGTCTGAGAGTGATCGTATCTGAGGGTTATCGTATCTGAAGATGATCGTTTCTGAGGGGGATCGTATCTGAAGGTGATCGTATCTGAGGATGATCGTTTTTGAGGGTGATCTTATCTGTGGGTGATCGTATCTGAGGGGGATCGTATCTGAGGGGGATCGTATCTGAGGGGGATCGTATCTGAGGGCGATCGTATCTGAGGGCGATCGTATCTGAGGGCGATCGTATTTAAGGGTGATCGCATCTGAGGGTGATCGTTTCTGAGGTAGTTCTCTGGTAAAGGTTAATGACTGTGTTTATAATCTAATGTAATCACTGGTTTGTAACAGGAACGTGATGCCTATTTACCCCTCGCTCAGAATGGAAGTACCATCTTCTTTGTGATATCAGATCTGGCCAAACTTAACAACATGTATCGCTTTAGTTTGTCGTCATTCCTAAGGCTGTTTCAGCGCTCATTGGAGGCTAAACAGGTAAGAGAATTAAGCACGAAACTATAGAACATTTTGTGTGTGAAGACCTCTATAATGGTTGCTGTTGTCGTTTCTGTTCAATTAGTACAAGCTAGGGCCCGCAGTGTCTGCATAATTGTTTTATCTTCTTGAAAATTCCTTTTTTGTGTTTTTAGGAGTCCAGTAGCACTGATATGAGAATCAAGATGTTGAGAAGCTCTCTGCAGTCTCTTGTTTACGAATACGTGTGCAGATCTTTGTTTAAAGTAAGTAATTGTATGTGACTCCAGAACAAGTAACACTAAATTCTTATCTGTACCTGTGTAATGTATTCACTGTATTTTTTCAGACTCATGAAAACAGTAGGTTCTTCTGTTATGTTAATTTCATTTGGAGTTGAAAATGTAGTTGTGCTGTACCTAGAAAAATGAAACTCATCACTAGTACGTTCTTTGCATTTTTTTTCAATTTTGTCCGTCCGTAGCACTTACATAATGAAAATAGATCCGTTTTCAACGCAATTATCAAACCAGTTTTAAAAGTTATTTTTCGCTAGGTGATGAAGGATAACCTTGAATTCTGAGGGTACTAGCAGTCATTTGAAATGTTCCAGGTCTTATTTAGGTTTGTAATAATTAAATGTGTCTAAAATTTACCCTCAGGCTGACCGTCTAATGTTTGCATTGCACCTGGTACACGGAATACATCCAGAACTGTTCGAACCACAGGTTTGGTTTTAGGCCTTGTAACTAAGAGACCTTGTTAAATAGCTACGAAACTAACGTTCCTTAGTGTAGTGTGTGAAACTTGGGTCAGTATAGCAGGTTTAATACATTGTTTCATCGCCTTATTGGGAAACATATGCAACGTAATTTGTTTATTCTGAACACGGAGTTAAAAAACTCTAATTTTCGGTAAATTCAAAGGACTTGTGCAGTAAAAAAAAAAACTCTGTTAAATACTGCAGTGCGTCAATGGAACATCAACACTTATCAAGGCAGAACTTCTTTGGGCTACCTGTGGTGTGTCAGATGCCAACACGAAAACTGGTAGCGAGTGAAAACCGCTGATTAGTTTTAGGGTTATAAAATGTGCTTCGTTTGCTCGATTTTCGTATATTTGCATCGAAAAACGTTACACGAACACTTTTAAAGTATATAAATCTAAAAAAAATAACATCTTTAGAATGTTGAGGTGAAAATAAAATATTTTTCTCTGAGTGCTTCAACAACAATTTAATTTAACATGACTTTTGGAAAGTAATAATAAAGCTGGGGTTGCTGGAAACCCAAAGTAACCTAAGGGTTAAAAATGCCAGGTTGTCAGTTTATGGTACTTATGTATTTGCAAATTTTGTCTGGGTACACACAACCCAATACAAACACAGCCATGTAAATCTATATTATGCTTTAAACAAAGTACTTTTATGATGTTATTGATCTTCACTTTTTAATGACTTTATAGGCAAAATCAAATTTATGTTATTTTCAATTCAAACTATTTCCTAATTTCCTGGTTATACAAATGTATCACATTAGTGCTTATTCAAAAACATCTTAAGAACGTTTAGTGGTACAAACGTATTTTAAAAAAGAGTTAGAGAATTGAAAATAGTCAGACTGAATAATTATATTTTATAGTTATTTGTCTTCATGTATTTTACGGAAATAATAACGATAATTTGAAATGCTGTCGATAAGTGCCAACGAGCCAGACATAAACACGAGAACATTAAAAAAGCAGGAACAGGCGCTCTCGATATATTTTTTGAAAAACGTTGTACTTTTCCATTCCAATGTGTGCAGCTAATGGTGATACATCATCGCCGAAACGTCATATTTAGATATCGTTCATTTGTATTCCTTCTAAGTCATAGTTGAACATTAAAATTTCCAAAAACTGAAGATTTATTTTCCTATTATATTTTGTTTGCGTATTAAAGTATGACGTTAAGGACAATCTTCACCTGTTCTGATACTTGTCAGATAAAGTTTCTTTGGTAAAATGTATAGTAATGTATTTATATGTCTTTGATAAATTGTATAGTTTATTAAATGTTATTAAAAACGTTCACGATTCTAACTACCTGCTTAATCAAATAAAATCTTCAAATGATTGTATTTTGGGATATATTTTAGATCTCGATAGAACGTCATTTTCATTGGTAAATTTTAGACAATTTTTTTTAAAGCCCTTTTTTCTGTTGGCAGGAGTGGGAGGTGTTTTCTGGAATGATAGTTAGCTCGACTGTGTTCAAGAGACAGGTAAATGAACAGATTCTTGAGCTATTTCTGCATTGATTATTGTCAATCGTATTTAGCAGTTTGCGTCACATATTATCTAACACATACGAACAGCTCTGTAGTTTCCATGTAAATTGTTTAGTTAATCTATTTTAAAAGCTTACAAATAGCAATGAGGAAAGTCAGGTTGTCCCTCAACGTTTACAATTCCAATCACTTTGAAATCAGGGAGTCAAGTATTTATAGTACACATAATATACTTATTTTTTTTGTTCAGGAATCGTTAAAGAGCCTTCGGGACAATATTCCCTCGTGGATTGATCTTGAGCGATCATCAGCCGTGTTAACTTTGAAGGTAAATCCATCTATCTATTCTTTTTGATATTTGAAGTACAATTGGTGTAACCTTATATATATATATATATATATATGTCATCTGCAAAACTTGCATGTAATTTATTTAAACACATTTTGAGATATATACATCTCTTTTTACACCTTGTACCTACTGTCTAGTAATTGCTGGTTCATTCTCATGTCTGAGTTGAAATAACATAAAATATGTTATTATCTATGGATATCGTCCGGAACGCCTGTGAGTTATAGTTGGTTAAACTAACAATTTTTATTTTAGGTCACCTTTCCCAAGTTGTACAACAACTTACAGCTGGAGAACTCCGACATGTGGCTTTCATTCTCCCGTAGTTCTCAGTGTGAGCAGGAATTCCCAGCACAAGTGGTCAAGAAAATCAGTTTGTTTCAACAGGTATTTGCAATATCGTAGTAGTTTTTGCTTGAGTAATAAGATGTTTCTAGACATTTTTAAATTCAAATTCCTGAAAATAATTCAAAATTACTTGTCAAAATCAAACAAACCAATTGAAAATCGAACTACCTGATCGCTACAATACAAAACTGTTTCATTAACTATTATTCGTTCTTCGTCCGTTCAAAGGTGTTGATCGTACAGGCCCTAAGACCAGACAGGCTGCAAAGTGCCATGATTCTATTTGCAACTAAATCACTTGGTAGGTTTTTCAGAACAATTCAGTCAACATTATATTTATTGACCTCAGTATCCTAGGCTGATTACTGAGGTTAAATGGAATAAAGAAAATACTTTTTTCGTTTTATTGAGGACATGTCAATCTAAAGGGCGATCTGTTGTTAATATCTTGTCCTCGATGTTGTTTTTAGGTATGAAAGAGTTATCTCCCCCGGCACTGAATCTCAAGAAGCTGGTGAAACAAACTGTCCCTGGAGAACCGATCCTTATCGTCATCTCACCTGGGGCTGATCCCTCGCAGGTAGCACTTTGGGGGTTTATTAAGCATTTGAAAAAGGAATGCGTGTTAGCTGATTAACAGTAAATATCAAAAAAATGCCTAAAATATTTAAACTAAACATGTTTCGGCAATTCGCTTGCTATCATCAGTAACGTACAGCAAAGCTAGTTGAAAGTGCCTTCAGAAAAGCAATTGATTAATTTTCTAAAAACAATTGAAGTGAAGCATAGTTACATATCTATTTAGGCAGTTCAAAGGTAGATCACTGGAAGTAATTGAAGGACTTGACGCTTCAAGCGGAATATTTATGGAATATCATAAAGCGATAGAAATAATAGAGTAAAACAAACTACAGCATACATTGTAGTCTAAAGCATCGAACAGTTCGGTACAGCACAGATACCTAAAAATAAACAGTTATGATTTCAGATACTAACAAACTTACAATCTATTTTTTGTAGGAACTTCAGGATATGGCGGCAGAAGTTATTGGACTAGGGAATTATCATCAGGTAACCTTGATGAGTCTTATATGCCATGGTGTTACCGACTTTGTTAGAGCCATTTACTACTGGAAGACATTTACGCGTGAAAGATTTAGTCTTAAAAGCTTAGATTTAAAAGAGTTTGAATTATTGCCGTAATACTTTTTAAACCTGTAAAATTAGCGGAAGCTGCTTAATAATCCTAACTGAAAGTTTAATTTCATTTGTTATTATCCTTATCTAAAATGTAGTCAGTAATGAAGATACAAGTATGAAAGAAAAATCATAATAGACAACTTAAATATATATACCTGAAATAAAATTATGGAATTTGACAGCTAATTTAATGTTTTATCGATAATGCTGTGTTGTGTATCCTTATCAACACCCTTCCCTCTTCCTTCCAAAACTAATTAGCGACAGAAAGATGATCGCTTTTCATGTTCGGTCTGCAGGTGGCCATGGGTCAAGGACAAGCAGATATTGCTATGCAGCAGCTGCATGACTGCGCTCGAAACGGAGAGTGGCTGTGTTTGAAGAACCTTCATCTGGTCACTGCTTGGTTGCCCACACTAGAAAAGGTAAACAAGGGAATTATTTAATTACAAACCGTTTTGCGACTTTGGCGTTTTATATTTATTTTCCGTTTTCCTTGATGTTTTGTCAAATTGGTTTTATTGTAAGTATTAACGAAATAAACATTGAACCTTATAGGAGCTCAATTCTCTGGAGCCTCATGAAAACTTCAGGTTGTGGCTTACTGCAGAAAGTCATCCAAAGTTTCCTACAATCCTCTTACAGTCTAGTCTGAAGTTAACTTATGAGGTATAGCTTTTGTTTATGAACATAACAATTTGTCTACTTATAAAGCATTTTTATTCCACTAGCGTCATTCATTGTAACAATCGAGCTAAATGTTGGGTGCATTCGTCTTTTTTCATTTGGACGTTGGAAGAATGTTGTGCTGGCATTCACTTCAAAGCGTTTTACAGTTTATTTAAGGAACTGATCATTTTTCAAATTCTCGTCAAATAGAATACTCTCATTTGTAAGAACTGGTTGGAATTATTTGAAAATCAAAGAATTCATTATAGAAAATAAGGAAATCTCTATTCCACTTTTTATAGTTGTCAATTCTTTTCCTTTCTTTTCTACTTTTTATCCTTTTAACTTCCGCTCAGTAGTACCTGCTGTACATAATGAGATCGCTGTTATCTTTTTTACCAGGCGCCTCCAGGTATTAAGAAGAACTTGCAACGTACGTATGATTCTTGGGCCCCTGAATTCATCAGTCGTGGAAACTCTTCCATTCGTGCCCAGGCTCTGTTTGTGTTAGCCTGGTTTCATGCGATCATCCAGGAAAGACGTAACTACATACCGCAGGTTAGCCGGCTGGATTATTTCTAATACTACTGAAAAACCAGTTGAATATAGTACAGATAGACCAGTTGAATTGTTTCACATATAGGCTATGTGAAATATCCACAAATATACCAGGTAACTGACATAAGTGGAATGCTGCGTCGGTGTTTCTATTACAAATCCATTAGTTTTATACCGCAGTGAGAAGAGTTTTCGAACCGACGTTACCTTACCAATTCAACTATACCATAGGTAAACCAGTAGAATTATACCACAGGTAAAGCATTACAGTTATACCATACAACCATGTCGTAGGCAAACTAATAGTGCACTACTTCAAATCAATCCCAATTCAAAGTTTAATTGTGAATAGTTATTTAGGAAACTTAAATTAGCCTGTTAAGATTATGGCGTTTTCGGACTAGTTAGGTTTTTACTCTTTTTTGTGTTGTGTTTTCCAGGGCTGGACGAAATTCTACGAGTTCTCCTTTGCAGATCTTCGGACGGGTGCTGATATTATTGATCGCCTCTGTACAGGAGCAGGTAGCTCTTCAGGCTTTAGAGTTGGCTGTGGTGACTTTTGACTTTTTATTTTTGTTAATAGCCTTTGACTTAGAATGTGTAAGTGGGAGGAAGAATCGCTTGAAAGACGTCTAAATATTTTGTGTTTGGTCTCCGTGGTTTTGTTCAGTTTGCATGCTGTGGACCTCCGTGCAGGTCTGGTATATAAATTCATTTGTGATGGCTGTGCAGCCAGCTATGTCGGTGAAACAACCCGACATCTTGCCACACGGCGACGGACAAAAGGTCGTATAGTTATAGACACCTTGACTGTTCAGAGGGATGCATTGAAAAATGTGATGAGCATTGTTTTAAAATTCTCGATGGTGCTCCCATGGGCATGGATCTTAAAATCAAAGAGGCAATAATTAAGGCAATTCAACATAAAATTATCATTATATTTAAATTTTCTCTTAACAACTTTCCTTAATTAGGTATAAAGTTATGGTATAAGGCATTGTAAAACACACTGACTATTGAAGTTGTACTTCCGAAACTGTATGCATTACTTTGAAAATCAATCTATTTTTGGTAGAACTGACGTTTAAGTTTTTCCGACGTTTATGAAAAATTGATGATGAAAATTAATGCATCAAACCAGCCACATTCAAATGTGTAAACTACCGATTGTTCGTTGATCAACACGGGCTTGATTTCTTTATGCATCAGATCTACTCCAACTTTTAAAGAAATGAAGACTGGGCATAAGTCGATGTTATTAAATATGATTCTACCCGTAATTTTCATCATCAAGTTGATGAAGAAAGAGTCCAATGTCCAATTCTGAATTGTTGCGTTGTAGGTTCAAGTGCCATTCGCTGGGAATTTGTCCACGGATTGTTCGCCAATGCCGTGTATGGCGGCCGTATTGACAACGATTTTGACATGAAGGTGCTGGAGTCTTACCTTCAGCAATACTTCGATCAGAATGTCTTCTCGGGACAGGTGCGTTGTTCATCAGACATTGCGTCAGTAAAAGGGGAAGGAATAGTTTTTACAAATAAAGGATTTATTTTCTCATTGACGAAATCCCAAAATTAAAACAAAATTAGTATTTAGAGCTTTTCAATGTTTGTACATTTATATTTACAATGCTGAACTCCATCCACCTCGTTCCAGTCTCACTGTGATACTATTGATTGGTGTTAATGACTGTAATTACTTTATCTAATCCAGGGAGGAAGTCGTTCGCGGCCAAAGAAAGTCATTCCTCACGTAACACTGCCAACTGCTTGCCATCACCGGGTAGGTGTACATTTGTGACACACTGATTGCCGTGGGGGGAGGGATGTTTATTTTTGTTGGGTTGCTGGTATAGTAACAACTAATATTGTAATTCAACGTTCTTTTGTACGTAAGTTAACCCTTAATCCTAGAATTTCAATCCAAAAAATCCACTAACTGTTGCTTCTTTGCTCTTTGTTATTTGATTCATAGGACTACGTGGAGATAATCCGAACATTTCCTGAGGATGATAAACCTTCATTCTTTGGTTTACCAGCAAACATCGAGAGATCCTCTCAGAGAATTATCAGTTCTCAGGTAACAAAGCTCTTCTGACTATCAAGCAAGATGTTGCTTTTTTAATAATTTCCTTTGAGTAGTTTTGCCTCTTCTGCAATATAAAGTAACAAATTATCATTGAACAAGTTAGTAACAAACGAAGCGCAAAATACGAAAACTGATCAGATGAAACGTGGCCCTGCTGGTTGCGGTATAACAGCAATACTGCACGCTACTGTTTCTAAAGAATTGTATCGAATGTCTGATTACAGGTTATCAATCAGCTGAAGGTGCTTATGAGATCAGACGTAGTTGCCCATAAATTCGACAAAGAAAAATGGTCTAACGAGTTATCACCAATTCTTAACCTGTGGAAAAAATTAAACCAGGTAAGTTGGTTATATATCGAGTATATATTTTGCGATATGTTACTTTAAATTTCAGTTTCTATTAGAGGAATCTGAAGAAATATCTTTGATCACCTGTCCAATTTTTTATGGTTGCAAAGACTTCCATTCCTACTTAACAAGTATCAGCTTTGATCCAAGGCTAATTATCTAGATTTAGGCATTTATGAAATGGACGAGGATCAAGAAATTGCTGCCCCAAAAATACGAATGTTAAATGCAGAGAAATACTAGTCTTTAAAGAGTTTAATTTCTAATCATGTTCTTGGGTAAAGAAATTGAATGACAAAAGTAGAATTTCAAGATAGTTAATTTCATTCGCAGGGCTCACAGCTTATTCAAATGAAAATTACTGCACCAGTGGAGACTGGCTCCGAGTCGCCAGTGACGTCATTCGTTCAGCTTGAGCGATACAGCGCCATTAAGCTGTTACAGACGGTACATGCGTCACTAGCTTCCCTGAGTAAAGTCATCCGTGGCACGGCTCTTCTTACAGCAGAAGTACAGGCTTTGGCTGGTGCTCTACTCAAACAGGAGGTAAGTGTTACTAAGAAGGAACTAGCAACTTCTTTTTAATTTGCTATTTGTAGAGTTATATTTTTTTGCACTGAAAGAGCTAATGACGTAAACAATAACAATTGTGAATTTTACCCACTTTTAAACATAATTAGTTCTAAGCTTCAGAGAGAAATATTAACTATTTCTTGGTGTACAACAAGGTTCCTCTGGCGTGGACGTCCATCTGGGAAGGACCCGAAGATCCTGCGCACTGGTTAAGGGCCTTAATTGCCAAAACACTGGCTCTGGGCTCGTGGCAGGAAAAGTGTCAGTCGAATGCGTTGCTGAAGGATTCGTTAGACTTGTCAGAATTGTTCCATCCAGACACGTTCCTTAATGCCCTTAGACAACAGACTGCCAGGTAAATATTGTAAGATAGTACGTGACATTCGTGAGTCCGCATTGATCATAATAAAAACTTTGGAATTGCATTGTGTTACATGATTTGCGTTTAATTTGTAACTCAAAACAAATCCAATTAAGGTCAATTTCCTTGAGTACATTGAAATGGAATAGCAACCAAAAAAAACTTCAGTTCAACCATAGCCATCACATGTTCTCCGTAAATGTCATCCTATCCTTACCACCAACCTTACTTTAATCTACTAATCCGTATATTAGTGGTCGGGGCTTATAATAACCCTACCCTACCACGGGCCCACAGTTTTCCAGAATTTTTTTGTGTTTGTGATAAAAACTTGCTACGATGAGATTCGTTTCAATAAAAAGTACTCATCTCTCGGATCATTTTTTCTTGGAGCTTTGAGGTCAAAATTTATTTATTTTTTGCTTTTACATGAATATCTAGATAGAAGTTTTACATAAGATCCACTGTTTTATCACTCTGGAAATGTATTTTCCAGCATTCTAAAGGACTATAAAACGAAAATTTTCACTTCAACGATCACGATGGAGGCGCCTCCTGGAGACACTGACAATAAATCTATTTCCGTCGCTCTCCCATCCCTGACACTTTTAAAAACGATGCGCCGTCTTTGCCTATCCCGGTGTTCCGCTGTTTATACAACCTTAACACTACCTTGGTGACGTTCTACTTCATATAGCCACAAGGCTACCCCAGTGGTGTTGAACTTTTTATAACCCTACTTCAGTTGAGTTTCTTTTCGTGTTGTCCTTACCCAACCCCTGTGGTGTGGCTCTTTATGCAACATTCTACTTCGTTGTTGTTTTTTAGAGCTGTCGGTTCACCCATGGATCACCTGAAGTTTGTGGTAACGTGGAAAAGTGAGGGGCTGCACGGAACCAAATACCCAGTCAAGGTTAGTTTATATCATTTATCATCCTACCTTCTTACAACTGTAATATGTACAAACCAGACAACCTGCTGCTAACCATGACTGTGGTTTAACTGTAGTAGTCTGTCCCAGGAAAGTTTGCGAATAAAGGATTTTCAGGTTTAGTGGATCTTGATACAAGAAAGATAGAGGCTACAGCCTTCCAGAATTTAAATGAAAAATCTAATAAACGCTAGGGGTGTGATCATCAATTGCTATGAAATGTAGAAAAGTGGTAAAAAAAACCATTTTAGCTACCGTTTTGTTGAATATACAAACATTTAAGAAAGGAGGTGCCGGAAGTGTAGGGTATACGAGATTATAGTAGATTGCTGGAGATGCAGGGTATATAAGACTAGTCATGAGCTAATAAGTTAAGTGTTAAGTGTTAATATGTTTCGGGTTGATTTTGTCATGTTATTATGCCTAGTTATTTCATACGGTCGTTCAATTCCAGAAGTTAATAATTCTCTTCATTGGACTGTAGTGTTACATTTATTGGTATATTTATTATTTTTTAAGGTTAATTGATTCCTTGTATCTTCAGGTGGGAGGACTTCAGTTGGAAGGATGTACCTTTGATGGTAGCACGCTGTCGAAGAATCAGAGAGATTCGCCAAGTGTCTCTGCTATACCAACTGCAACGATTGCTTGGGTACCCAAGGTGAGAGTTTCCTCGTTTAAAATATTGCGTGGCTATCTTTGGACCAACACAGGCATCTTACCCTCACTGAAGTCAATTGTGTAGTAATTAGCAGTGTTTAACATTATAAACTGAATTGACATAATTCGAATTTTAAATTTATATACGTCTGTAATACTCAACTTTAATGAGTGAGGATGAGAAAGGTAAATAAATAAACAAATAAATAAATAAATAAATAAATACAAAATAATATATAATCGTGCGGTGTAACGCCTATAACCATCCTCAAGAACATCGGAACGTCACGTTTACTGCTCACTAGCTTGAAAAAATTGTTTTTCAAGAACTTTAGGGTGACTTACAATCAACGTCTTTTTATTCTCTTCAGGACACCGCTGACCCATATTCCAAGAACGAATGCATATCCGTTCCCATCTACTACACAGCTGAAAGAGAACGGATAGTCACGTGTTTTAACATGCCGTGCGGTGGTCAACGCAGTGAATGGGTGCAGTGTGGGGCAGCTCTCTTCCTCAAGAACCAGTAAACTGACCACCTTTACCTCTTCCACTTCCTTTGGTGTGTTTACAAGTTGGTCTTCTTTTCTTCTTTTTAAAGGACCTCTTTTAAAAACTGTCAATGTAGCGAAATGCATTATTTCTTGAATGACTAACAACTTCAGTTTTTAACGCTGTTAAAGTTGTTTTCAATTTTATGCATTATGTCGTTTGATATTGTATCTTGTTTGACCAATAAAGCCTTTTCCGTTTCAAAAGCTTGTATGGTCTGTGTAACTTACCTTTTCAACAAAACAAACCTAAACAGGATGGTATTCCATTTAATATAAATGTACTTTTCGAGATTCTCAGCAGACTGTACAGTTCAAATAGCCAGTGTTTAAAAACCAGTAAAAAACGCAAATAGTGTCTCCTGCGCCTCAAAAACTATTTTTATGTGTAAATTACGTTTCCCCTCTCTGCCTTATGTTTTTCATTAAATAGCCAAACCCATGGCAAGTGACATGGCGTGACACGTGACCTAAACCTACAGTGTTACAACGCCAAAAGTGAATGAACTCCAAATGCAACATGAAAAATATTTCAAACTGATGGCATTAAACTCTGTGGGTAATAAAGCCTACCCAGGGTTCCTGCGTCCTAGTCTTTGTAGTCTGTTTTTTCACTGAATTGCTTCCTTAGCTCGGTTGCGACTTTAAATAAATCTAAACAAATAAATACTTTATTTGGATAGTGCAAATTCTAGTTTTCAGATGCGCTCAACAGTAAAATTCCTAAATTGTAAAATAATGGTAAAAAAAAAACATATTGGGCAACTGACGTGCTGAATTTACATAAATTCTCTATATAATATTAATAATGGTAAAAAAATTGACTCATAAGTTAAGAATATCGATAACTATCAGTGATGTAGATATGTTTCGCCATAGCCAGTCACTGCAAAGAGTGTCGAGTTGCGCACACAAGCTGGAAATGCGCTTATTTCGCTGTTTTACACCTATTTAC
>JAPEIX020006530.1:0-12925 GCA_026122405.2 Zoanthus sansibaricus
CCACTCTTGGCCATAAGGATTAATGATGATGATGATGATGATGATGATGATGCATATGATGATGATGATAAGGAGGAGGAGGAGGAGGAGGAGGAGGAGGATAAGGATGAATGGCTTACAAAAATTTTAAACATTAGGAAATGCCTTTTGTGAGAGAGACAGTCCACAACATCGGGATCAAGTAAATCCACATACACCAACCAGTCTCTCAATTACAATTTTTACCACCCGCAGTCAGTAAAGCTTGGCATTGTAACTCAACGTAGATAGAAAATAATGGGCATACCTCGGTGTCAGAACCTGTGAGGTTCACGAGTGACGTAGAACAAAGAAAACAATGAAATCAAAACAATAGATAGAACGAACTTAATAGTGGCAAAACAAAGAAAAAACTTTATAGGTTCTTACACCGAGGATGAGTCAAAATAATAGAGGAACAATGCATCGCAACGGTCTCTATGTGATAAGGTTATCCGTCCCCTTTCTTGTAGATAGTTACCAAAACCATAACGATTTATTTTTCTTCTAAGAAAAAGAAACTTGTGTCAGCACAAGCATTTGTTCTACAGTTATTTCCAAGCTGAAGATATTTATACAAGTTACAACTATTACTAATTTATTAACGTATGGATATATTGAGCCAGCAGTTAGCAGGACATGTACCCGATGTTCCATCTATAAGAACCAAGTTAAGTGACTCGTTCTTTACGTAAGGTTCTGTAGCTCAGTGGGTAAAGCGTCTGATCGGTAATAAGAAGGTCACGGGTTCGATTCTCGTTAGGGACTCAGACGGTTTTGTTTTCTGAGAAAAAGAAAGCTAATGACAATACGAACATTTCTTCTATAGATGACAAGATCAGAAACAAACGCCTTTAATGTACCTCCCAGCGTGGGGGTGTTTCATAGACACTACGGTTTTGCCTTCGTGAATACAGTATTTAAACCGTTTTTAAGTCAGAGACAACTAAGAAAACATCTAGTACGTATGTACTAAGGACTCTGTTCCCCAGGCGAGCAAGAAGGGATTGTGTATATGACAGCGTCTACGTTGGTGAAACTGGAAGACCGGCACAAAAAAGAATAATGAACACAAAAAAAGATGTCTTTTTAGCCCGTAACCAAAAATCTGCAGTTTCTGGACCAGGCCATCAGAAACGGCCATTGCCCCAATTGAAAAAACAACAACAACAACAACAACAACAACAACAACAACAACAACAACAGCATATGTATTTACAAGGCTTCTCCTTCGTATTACTCAAGCGCAGTTAAGGAGGTTACACAAACTGAACCTCATCCAAACAACATAAACTGGGATAGTGGGATCGAAATTCCTAACGCTTGATTGAACACTATGCAAAAATACAGATTGAACCAATCACAGAAAGGGTACTTCAGCCAATCAGGGAGCCTTTGGGTCACGGTACTGATCACTGAACGAAAAATGTTTATAACAAGATAGAAACGTTGCGACCTTTCCAGTGACAAGAATCGTTAGACAGTCAGAGAAATATATCCAATTATTCACTTCCACGATAGATAATCTTTTTAGTTATATTAAAACTTAGTTATACATTTGTATTATATTAAATGTCACGACAATTTTGTTATTTTATTTTGGATCAAATATTGGAAAAACCGTTACTTGGTGGTTTTACTTATGCACAAAATATTCTGCGGATAAACTGTGTGGTGAATATCTAATGAAATGTTTAAAATAAGTTTTTTGGCATTTTTTTGTTGAGATAGCATCAAAACAGGAAAACGTTTAGCCTACATTTTTCAAGGTTCAATCACTTTTCATCCTTTCCATCCGTAACAACAACTGACAAGAAACAGATTGTATGTTCTTATGACGGGAATTGATATATTGAAAAAACAGCTCCGCATCAGGAGGCGAATCAAATACACCGCAAAATGTGTCATCTGCATACCGGCGATAGGATAATACTTCAGCAGTACGGAATTCATCGAGCCATTTCTTTTCGTGATGTCTCATAAGAGATTTAACAGAACGGGTACTAAGAAAGACCCCATCGCTACACTATCAATTTGGTCATAGTAACAGCCAAGTATTGGATGGTGTTTGTTGTGCTGCAAACAATAACTAACAGAGCAATTTTATTACAACATCGAGGCAAAGGTTTGTTCATAAAAATAAGGAATAAAAAACGGGAGATTGGGATAAGAAAAGAGTAAGAACATGACCTAAATTAGATAATTTCTGGCTTAATAACTGTGAAAAATAAGAACAATGAAGCTAAATTAATGCACATGTAGTGTATGCAGTGTAATGATGGAGTTTCATGTTCCACTTTGAAAAATGTCAATAAAAGTTAGTTTTTCAATGCTTTAAATATCAACAAAGCAGAGATAAAAATTTAAGATACTTTATTTTACCTCCGGTCCAGGGCTGCCCGAGTCTCCAAAGTCACCAGGTTTTCCATTTTGCCCCTAAAAATCATTTGAATGATTGGTAACTATCGGCAAAATTCGTTGACACGTAGTTTGTAAAATATACTTCAAACGATAATTGCACAAATTGGAGTTAAAACGAAGTAAAGAATAAGCAATTACGAGAGATGAAAACAGAAAGGAAATTTTAGATAAGAGATCGAGTTGAGTTGAGATAAGGTTAGACCTAAAGAGAAGAGATGATAAGACCATCCCCTCTTAATGTTTACAGCCGTTTTCGAAAAAAAAGGTGTACATGTAGGAATCGGTCTGTCAATAAAAATATTAAGTAAAAAAAAAAATTGGTATATATAGTGTTTTTCTTTATAAATCGTAAATTCATTGCACTTTGTAGTGTAGTGTTCAGTTGAAACATAAACAACTGGTTCGCATGAGTAAACTTTTCACTCTCACAGAGTTGCGAAATATGGCTATGATTTTAAATGTGTTAATGGCCTAGCGCCATTCTACCTATCTCAGAAAATATCCACGCGCTCACAAGTAAGTTCATGGTTACAGGACGCGCCACTGCAATGATTTGAATGTACGATTTTGCAGAACCAAGACAGCTCAACGCTCATTTTTTTACCAGTGCCTTCGAGCGTTTCAACTCATTAAGTTCTAATATTAAATCAGCTCCATCTTTAGCAATTAGTTTTAATGTTATGTTAATGATTATTAGGATTTTATAACTAGTAAATATCAATTTTTTAAAAATTATTAGCATTTTATTAGGAAATAGCTTTTTGTATTATATTATAATGTAACCAGAATCTTTGTAAATTAGTCCAGAATAACCTTATTGAAGGAGGGTCTAATAAAGCATCGTTCAAGCATCATTCATCCTACAAGCTTATCGTTTCCATTGTTAAGATCTAAACTCTCAATTACCCAGTGTATTGATCTCAGTCGTTCTCGGCTTCAGTCTAGGGCCCGGTTATTAAAAAGCCAATTAATATAGAGTAACTAACCCAGGGTTAGAAATTTAACCCATGTTTTTGTGCCAATTTTACAAAGTTAGTTTTGATCTAAAATATTGGGATTGGCAAGCTTTTTCTTAGATTTTCAGAACAGTAGTTTATGAGCACCGTAAACCATTCTGGGAGACGAAAAAGCTGCGAAAATCAAATTTGATAGAGTCGAGTGGTTAGAAGACTTAATGGCGTTGTTTGTTATATGTTTTTGTTCTCCTTTAATGAAGCATGACATTTAGAAAAAAAGATCCTAACCGTAGCAATGCAAACAACATGAAACAAAGAAACATTATTTTCTTTGTATAGTTTGCTGAGTTTCCTAAACTGTTCACTCTAACAACTTTGCTTAAATTAAAGTTGGGTTAAAGTTAACCAACCTTTGAACAATCCAGACCAGTTACTCGAGGTTTGACAGTGTTGGCAATCCTCCTGCTATTGTAAGTTAATTCCGAGAACAATTTGTTTCTTTTTCTTGCAGGTAAACAACTTTGTTGTGTTTGATGAGTTCTTCAGAAACCTCCAAGGTAAGATAAGTACTCTAAGAATACTTTCAGTCAATAATTTTTTTGTCAGAAATGATAGCAGAAGCTGATAAAAATAACATCACCTTAGCATTAAATTGAAAGGCAATCGACCAAAAACTAATAAAAGAACACTCATGAAAAGAACTGCATGTTGACCAAAGGACGAGCTTCCAGCAGAGGGATCCAGATGGATACAAGAGCATTTGCTGTAGAAATTGTAAAGTAGAATTTAGGTAAGGATTACGGCAAAATTGCAACTCCTGAAAGGTCGGGGATTTATTCAAAGTGTTTCGGTTTTTCAGCTTTCTTCATCTTAAATATTTACATGCAGATAAAGACATTTTAAAGAATATGCTGCTAAGTAACTAATTTCCATTCATGGCAAGTTATTGTGGCTACAGTTAGTATTTTCTTAGATAATTTATTGTAACAATACTTTGATTACATATCTCTGAATGCGATTGTTTTGTGTTTTTAAAAACTCGGTTCTTGACTGCTATATATTATGTTAAATTGAATTTCTTTTATATGTTTCAAGCTAGAAATAGTATTTTAAACAAAAACCGACTTTCTTTCCTTTACGTGAAACTACATGTAGTATAAACTTTTGTCTGTTTATAATATCCAATATTATAAAAGTTGTTTCCCTCTAAACAACAAAAGTACATTTTGCCTTATCTCTCAATTTATAATTATACTTTGTTTTTCCAGCCGTGAGCCATGTGTCAAAAGGAGGTCAGCGAGTGACTGGAGGAGGTCCTGGAGGGAATCACGGTCGCCCACCTATACATCCATACAGGAGAAACAGTAAGAAGTTTGTTGCTAAGTAATACGTTCTGAGATCATCCTAAATTGTCTTAATAGCTTTCAACTCTGGTTACTGAGCTAAAAGAGTTATGTTGCCAGTTTTAAACGGTCATCATCAGTAACGGTTAACATTACGTTATCAGCTTTAAATAATCTTCAGTTATTATATTAATCGTTGTTGTAAGTTATTAATATAATGTTAAAGTTCTGCCTTGTGTTATTTTACCCAGGTCAACAAGGAAGTGACCATAGGTGGGGTGGAAGGACACGACCTACACGTGATAATTCACGATTGTCATCCGCGCGACCAGGGTCAAGAGAGGTTTATGTGCTAGCCAAATCTACTCCAGGGATGCCCCCTCAGTCTAGTGATGAAGCATTGAAAAACATCGCTCTCCCTCCATTGGTATCTAGGACTCCTTCATTACATTCTAGACCAGGCTCTCAGGAGGCTGTATCTGAAAGAAGGTGGGTTTTCAGCGCCACAACTACAGAACTTAGTGATTCCATCTATTTTCAACTACTTTTTTGTTCTCATATAATTGCTTCTATTGAATTTCATTGTATACCCTTTCCAACTCTGAAACGCTACATCGCTGATAAAATCTTCCAAAATGTTTATAAAAGTTTCTTTGTAAAAAAAAGTGAAAACTTTTAATATTTTAAAGGTTTTGACCTTATACAAATAAGAATATTATTTGAGTCACATTTAAGTGCTGCAGGGATCTCGGTAGGATTCTTTAAAAGCGATCCACTCCCACTGAAAGGTAAGTCACATTTTGATGGGGACAACAGAACCCATGGGTAGTCAGAGAGATTCCGCGGTTTACTGTTAAATATAGTCAGTCAGTGTCAACTTTACTGCCGGGAGACCGTGAACTGGCTGTTATATGGACTTCAAGATATAATACGTTTAATTAAAGATTTAATATCTTCTACAGACCGCTGTCCCTTGCTATTACTTCTCCGGGGACAGATGTTTGAAATTTTTCTATTTGAGTGAATTCAAAGAAACTGGATTATGTTTGTTTAGTTAGTTTTACTATGCACCTTAATATACGAGGATGGCAACCAGGACCCCAACGGCTAGAAACAATAGACGAAATTACTGTTCAAATACAATAGTTGCACGTTGGAATGTACCAAGCTGCATGATTACCTGCTTTTCGTCGTCTTCGGTAATACGCCACAGAACTTTTGTGGTTCTGTGAACAACGTGAACGCCGGTCAAAGAACAAAATTTAGCAATCTTTGTTTGTCTTCAAGGCTGAGCAATTTGCCTTTTAATGTTCGAAAATCTTGTGTAAAGTCGCAAATGAAAATTCATCGATGATCTAAAACACAAAAATTAATAGAGACTTTCCTTAAGCTGCCTAAAAATCCGGATTACGGCCTTTATTATTACCTGAAATTGTTTGAAATGTTCTTTTAAAATTGAAATCACTCATTCCTCTTAAATTACTGTTAAATGTCCTGTATATCTAATTTGCAGTTTCTAATTGAAATCTTAATCCACAGAAGAAACTCCTTAACTGAGTTAGTCAACACTGAATGTATCGTAGATCGCGGAATGGCTGCCCGTGCAACTTGCTACAGTCGCCACTCGTTATCCAGAGGGAACTCTGCCCCTAATAAAATTCGCGCTAAACAAACTACTTCTGATATTATGGATATTTCTCTTAATGGGCCAGTGCCAGGCTCTTCGAGTTTGCTTGCTATTAGCTCAGAAAATTCCGGTGGGAATATTACTCCGGAAAGTACTTCTACTGTAGAAATTTTGAGAGGGACTGGTTCTGGTAGGACATTCAGTGGAGGAAGACGGAGGAACCTTCATTTGACGTCTTCAGACAACATTCTGGGAGTGGGTCCCATTAGCACTCAATATAGGTGAGTTTGGAATATGAACAGATTAAAACCGTTGAATTTCAAATAATAATAATAAATTCAATATTTTACGAGGTTGCCACATCACCAATGGTGATTGTCATGAGGGACGTAGTTCTAGAAATGATGTGGTAAAACTTAACGCAGCATGATTAAGTGCACACATAACTGTGAAGATCTTTTTATAACGTGGTACAAACTTAACGAAACATGAATAAATAACGTCAAACCCAACAAAGAAAGCGTCCAAAAATCTTTCGGTTCACCGCTGCTTAATTAAAAACAATTAAGTTGTCATTACAATTCAAGAAAATGATGAAGCATTGAGCTTTAGCACTTTGTTACAGCAGCAGATCACTGGTTAGTTGTTTAATTTCTTTGCCAAAATACTCTGAGATCAAACTGCACGGCAGGTGCAGAATAGCAGTGTTTAGTTCAGGTCACTACTAAACTATTCCATCATCACTAGTTGAGACAGCATGTGGCCTGTTTTTCAGTTAGGCATCAAACCTTTTTTGCCGTGCCATACTCGACTTCATTTTTTTTTTGAGAGTTTATTTTTGAAGGGTTAGAAATTTAATATTTTTTATGTTCTTTTGAGGATGAAACATAAACTGGCCATAACAGCAGTGCAATGCCAGTCGCTTTGAGGCCTCTTTTTAGATAAACGTAACATATTTTCTGAAAAACTAAAACCTTGAAATGTGCAAATTGCCTACAAATGATGAACCAAAATCCAAAATATGCAAATTAGTACGTGCGATTTTTGATTAACTCCTCAAATCTAAGCATGAATTATTTTCAATATGCAATTGCTAAAAATCAACTATTAACATTAGTCCCTTAAATAAATGCTGTAACTGTTAAAATGTCAAATATTTTGAGGAATGTTTTTGAGTCACGTGCAAGCATGCAAAGCCTCTATTGTTGCCATTTTGGTTTCTGTATGGTAATTTCAACCGTTTATAGGTTACTCAAATACTAATTAATATGTAATTAGTTGTACTGACGATGGCATAGGTGTTGCCAAAACATCTTTGTAATAAATAACGTTGTGAGTTTTGTTAAGTGTACATAGGGCACTGCACAGTTGTTTTAAAAGAACAACCAGGCTGAGATTTGCCCCCAAATTAAGGCCACTCTCTTCCCTCAGACCATTTTTTCGGTACTTTTAGTGATATTTTGGATGATAACTACGTCATTATTTTGAAATGTGAGAAATCCGATAATCACATTACAGATTGAATAAAAAGGAAGCCTCTTGAATATTTTGAGATTTTTTGGATGATATTTGAGGGAGGAGATAGGTTTTGTAAATGTATGTTTTTAAGAGAATTTTGAGTTTGAGGGAATTTTAGTGAAGTTTAAAAATTAATTTTGGAGTTAATATTTGATAGAAAACTGCCAAACCATCCCCTAACCAAGTTGCACTTTTGCATGGTCTGGAGGGACGATTTGGTGGTCATCGCCCAAATTCTTCGAACTCAAACACTTTTTTCAACTCCTTCACTATCCACCAAAATTTAGGGTAGAGAGTAGTCTTAAGGCCAAAATCCTAAATTTGCAATCCTCAGAGATTGGTAGCTTAATACTCACCCCCCATACCATTCACAATGTGACAGATGGATCATGTATGGTAGCTCAAGAAAAGTAATTTTTACTAAGGAATGCAGAATGTAATATCCTTGCCCTGGCATTGTTAACAGTCGATATTGTTGATTACTTAATAAAAAGAGAAATAATTATGAATGAAGTCCTTCATTCACAGTTGAATGAGATGGAGAGTGTGAGTAGGAGAGATTGCTGCCAGAGTGGGGTAAATTCGGCCACCCCTGTTTGTGAGGATAAACCCAGATCAAAATTGGAATTGATTGTTATTGATTGAGGTCCCTGTGAATTCTAATCTACAACTTACAATATAGTTGTCCTAGGCATGCTTTCCAGGGCCCATTTATTCAAAATAGATTAGAGTTAACGCAGGGTTAAATTTTTAACCATAGTTTTGTTCCTAACCTTCCAGAGTTGGAATTGGCTTGTAAATTAATATTTGGGATTAACAAGTTTTGTTCTGGAAAGTATTTTATAAGAACCATAATCTTTTCCTTAAAGGTCCAATTGCTGCTGTAATTTTTGAAGCAGGGTTAAATTCAACCCAGCTTTGAACAACCCGGCACAGGAGTGTAGCCAGCATTTTTAAGAGGGGAGGGGGTTGGGAGTTCCAAATCACCAAAAGCTGTTTGGTCAGTGATAAGTATAGCAGTTTCACAAATGATTTCTCAACAATAAACTCAAACCTATGTCAGATGCAAAATCAGAGATGTCGACCCAACAGTCATGCAAAACGCGAAGCCCTTAAGGCAGGGGTTCTGGGGGCCCCACTAATATCTGGGGACTGGGCCACATTACTCTACCAACTAGGCCACCTCAGGACATTTTACTGGCCTTTAAATTCGCTAATAAGGGTTTTTTTTATTATTATTTATCATGTAATTTAATGAATTAGCTGGCTGTAAAATTTATGGGTGCCTATTTTTGCGAAAGCTACAGCTTCGTGAATAAAATGGCCTGGAAATGGCCATTTTACTTGAGTTTCAAGGTTCATAGCAAGCCTTTAGAAACTAGGGGGGCACAATTTTTAAAGTACCTCATTGTAATTGAAAGTACAGGGTTTTGGGTTCGGAGGACTCACTAGAAAGCGACGGCGATGGCGACTTTTTTTTTTCAATCCTCCGAGTGATTTTTTTTTTTCAACGTTTTGCGTTAGTATTTTGACTTTTTGGGGCAAAAAACTAGGGGGGGGGGATGGGCCCCCCCGGCCCTACCCCATGCTATGGCCCTGGTTTTAGCTATGAAACATTGAGAAATTGAGATGCCTTCTGAAAACTTGAGTCTCAAGTTGAAAACTTTAGAGTTGACATGTCTGCAAAATGAGTATTTCCCAGTTGAAGGGAAAACCACTAGTTAGAATCAAGCTTTTCGCTATTGCTCTTCCAAAAATCTCTCCAATTTACAAGCACAAAGTGAAGTCAGGGAAGGTGAATTTTTTTTCCAATGTTTTTGTTGTTGAAAGGGAAGCCTGTGGTATGATCTACTTTCGGGACATTTTGTAAAGTCATCCACAAAGTGTACGAGTATTCAAAGATTTAAAATGGCGTCGGAAAAACCCATGGAGAAAGATTTTGAAATAGAATTTCAAAGCTTTATTAATTTACAACAAACTAAAATCCGCCGAGCAAGTGATAAAAAGCAGGTAGTCGAAAGCTTGCAAGATGTAATGGCAAAACTTTCTCTGGGACCAGAGGAGAAGGAAATAAATCAGTTGATAAGCAAGCCAAACGGATCTCGATTAAAAAAAGAAATTTTCAAGAGTCACTTTGCAAAGTTTGCAGACTTCTTACTACAGCCGCTCACAGTAGAATGGTATGACAAGTTAAACTCTGGAGAAAGATTTCAATATTTTGATGCCTTATTTGATGAGGGGCCGACAGAAGAAACATTTGTTGTTCTGTCTAGTTCACTTTCAAGACTCAATCGCAAACATCACATCTATCACATCGCTTCGTTGCTCACTCGTTTTGCAGAACGGAACAGATTTGTGGAGCTGTTTTTCAAACAGACACAGAATTCATCAGTAACACAGCGTTCAGCTTTGAAAGTTTTTAACGAGCGATTGATCACATGTATTATTTCTCTTCCTGACAAATTAGCCAATCAGCTAAAGCAAAGCACTTGTAAACAATTTCAGCATGACAATTACTTTCGGTTTATTGCATCACAACTTGTTTTAACTTTAGAGAAAGTGCATGATGAGCTTACCACATCCAAAGAAAGATCGTTTCAGTTTCTAAGTGATCTGATTGGAAGGATGGCATTTCTTGGCCAGGGGGGTCACATTTTCAGTGTTCTCATTCCTGCTTTCGAAAAGTGGATTAACACGTCCCCCCTGTGGAGAAGAATTTGCAACCATGTTGTCACTGGGATTCCAGAGAATGGTCTTGAAAGTACAATTGAGCAATTATTAAAGGGTATTGAAGAACCCTTAAATATTAGCAAGCTTTTAAGTGATAAAATCTCATCTCACAATAGGCTAAAATATCTCTTCACAACAAAGTTTATCTTACTGCGATATTATTCCCAGATCTCTGTACCATACAACATTGTGACTTATCTTGCTGGTTGTGAACACCGTTCTTTGTTAGTTGAAACTCTAATGACAATCTTGGATGTTTGGGGTGAACCAACTGCCATAAAACACACACCTTATGACCAACACGTTTATATCACACGCCTAATCATTCTGTGTTTTGCACACTTGAATAAAGAGGAAAAGCTGCTACACAAACATAACATTTTAACAAAGCTTTTAACTGGAATGCAGAGCCATCTTGATTGTCCAATTGAGAAAGTACGACATCTTGGAATGGCTGCGGCAGAGTGCATTACTTCCGGCCTTGATCCGGATAACAGTAGCCCTCTTAAATTTGATTACCAGATGAATGATGAAATCAAGCTGCTGTTTGTTTTAGCTGAGAAACCTTCCTCAAGCCATTTAAAAGAAATAAAAAAGAGATTTAAAGTTTTATTTGGAGGTAGTACTACAATTTCTGCTCCAAGCTTGAGGCAGAGAAATCAGGCACAGAGAGACGATATTAATTGTACAACTGGAAGTGATAATAACACAGAAAATGGTGGTGGATGTGAAGATGATGAAGATGACGATGGTTTGAAACCTTATGATCTTACAGAAGATGACGCTGGTACAACAAATGGGAAATCCCCAAAGTATATCAGAGACTGTATTGAAGGGCTGCTAGCAAATGATGACCCAACAAAAACCGAGGCTGCTCTAAATGCTGTAGAAAATGTCATCCTTTCTCAACCAGATGATCTAGAAGACCTTGCTGTCGAACTTGCCAAGATCTTAATCCACACAGAAGACAGATATTCAACTACAAATTTTTCAACTATTCGTCATTTAGCATTGGTTGCTATAACAACACAATGCCCCTGGCAAGTTGCTGAATACCTTACAGAAGAGATCTATGCACCTAACTACAATATTCAACAGCGAATTGACATGCTGGACGTCATAGCATCTAGTGCACAGCAGCTTGCAACACCTGTAGAGCGAACCAAACAAAGAACAATACCAAGTAAATTTCAGAATCCAAAACCTGCGAGAGCTTTGACATCACAGGAAAGCAGTGTTCCAAATTGGAAGGCAATAGTGCAAGAAAGAATTGAAAGCAAGACTAGGCGATTTGCAAAAGCAAAGGATCCTGGCACACCAGCTGTTGCAAATAAATTTGCAAATGTTGCTGGAAACTTCTTTTATCCCTTATTGAGAAAGTTTGATGTTACATTAAACACACTTGACCTGTTGGGGAAAGACAGTTTTGTACTAGCAAGGCTTATCCACACCTTGTCAAGTGTAATGTATTCTGCTAGAAATACTATTGCTGCAAGTACAATGGGTTTGACATTCATTGAGTTTTTGTGGGCACTTCGCTACCATAATGAACCTTATGTGAGGCAGGCTATTATATTTGCAGTTGCTATGGTGACCATAAGTGTGCCATCAGGACTGTTGATTGAGGATTCTAGAAAGGAACTGTTTGAGATGCATGACTGGCTTAATGACATTGTACAAAGTGACCCAAACAAGGAGTGCCGAGATGCAGCATTGCAATCGCTGGTACTCTGTGAAGGTGTGTTTGCCAGTGGAATGTCAGGATCTAAATAAAAGTTGTTATAAAATTTTAGTTACGGTGCCACAATGCATAACATAGGCACCTGCACAACGTTTTTACAAGTGGAGTTAAGAACAAAAAATTCTCCTAAATTTAGTTTTGAATTCTTACTTACATTGACCCTATTTTAAGCAGTGACATTCTCAGGCTGATAAAACCTTTTTTAAAAATGTCTGTTACTGTGCCACAATGCATGTTAAGGAACCTCGACAAGTTCTTTACAAGTTGAATTGAGAACTGGTTAGCCATTCCCTTCCAGACATGTTGAAATATATTGAAACAAAGTTGAAAAATTATTGCTTCAAAATTCTTTCAATTTTCCTTTGTTTTTGATAAGGATTGAAGGTTGTTGAATCTGTCTGAACAGATGTTTCAACATTATTTTACAAAGCATGTGCCAGTGTAGAAAGTCTGGCCCTAAACAATTAATGTTGAAACCATCTACCCACCCAGTGTTTAATGGCAAATTTAGTGTTGAAGCCTTTCCCTGAGAAAAATAGTAGGTGTGCTGAAAATAGCACACCTCGGTTCA
>JAPEIX020006612.1:0-12925 GCA_026122405.2 Zoanthus sansibaricus
TCCTTAGTTTATCCACCACCTGTTCTCATCATCCTTAGTTTATCCACCACCTGTTTTCATCATCCTTAGTTTATCCACCACCTGTTTTCATCATTCGTAGTTTATCCACCACCTCTCCTCATCATCCTTAGTTTATCCACCACCTGTTCTCATCATCCTTAGTTTATCCACCACCTGTTTTCATCATCCTTAGTTTATCCATCACCTGTTCTCATCATCCTTAGTTTATCCACCACCTGTTCTCATCATCCGTAGTTTATCCACCACCTGTTCTCATCATCCTTAGTTTATCCACCACCTGTTCTCATCATCCTTAGTTTATCCACCACCTTTCCTCATCATCCTTAGTTTATCCACCTCCCACTGTCATCATCCTTAGTTTATCCACCACCTGTTCTCATCATCCTTAGTTTATCCACCACCTGTCCTCATCATCCTTAATTTATCCACCTCTCCTCATCATCCTTAGTTTTTCCACCATCTCTCCTCATCATTCTCAGTTTATCCACCACCTCTCCTTATCATCTATAGTTTACCCACCAACTCGATCTCCTCATCATCCTTAGTTTATCCACCACCTCTCCTCATCATCCTTAGTTTCTCCCCCACCTCTCCTCATCATCCTTAGTTTATCCACCACCTCTCCTCATCATTCGTAGTTTATCCACCACCTGTTCTCATCATCCTTAGTATATCCACCACCTCTCCTCATCATTCTTAGTTTATCCACTACCTCTCCTCATCATTCTTAGTTTATCCACCACCTCTCCTCATCAGCCGTAGTTTATCCACCACCTCTCATCATCTGTAGTTTATCCATCCACCACCTCTCTTCATGATCATCAGCCGTAGTTTATCCACCACCTCTCCTCATCATCCTTAGTTTATCCCACCACCTCTTCTCATCACCTTAGTTTATCCACTACCTCTCCTCATCATCCTTATCTTACCCACTACTTCAATTCCTCATCTATAGTTTATCCACCATCTATCCCTATCATCCTTATTTTACCCACCACCTTACTCCATCATCCTCAGTTTACCCACTATCTGTTCCCATTGATCATCCTTAGTTTATCCACCACCTTTCCCTACCTTTCCACATTGTCCTTAATAATCGTTTTCACATTTATTCATGCATCACTTTTGTCAGCCATTCTTACTTCATACACCCACTTTTCATATCATACTCAATTCATGTACCAAGTTTCCAATCGTCCTAAATTAACCGAATCACATCCTTATCATCTGATCCTATCTAATCCTATCTACTCGTTCTCATCTCCCTTGGGTACCTCAGCCACTCACCCAAAGTCCTATTCTCCTTTACCTGAATCCCCGATCCATTCTAATTTTTACAATAATTAATTGCTACACGAAAAAACTTAGTTCTGTAAGTTTAAAAAGTCTTCAGTTGGTAATATTTTAATTCTGAATAGTCTTGATTTCAGTACTCACCAGTCTTAACGGTAAACATAACTTAGGATAGGGGAATGACACTCCATATAAGATGGCAATATGGGGATGCAGTAACAGCATTTTATCTACATGGGATAAAACTTCACCCTGAGCATTTCTTGGCACACTTCTGATCACAACATCTTCCTTGAAAATCATGGGCAAAAAATGAAAAAAAAAATTAATGAAAGCATTTTGAGAGTCTGATGAATTGTGAACAGGCTCTGAGATATTCAAATCATGACGTGTGAGTGCTTGTTTGAGACAGTTAGAGCCTGTTCACAAGTCTATACAATACATCAAATGACCCTGCTCTACTAAGAGTCCTTGTAGCTCAGTGGGTAGAGCATCTGCCCGGTGTTCGGAAGGTCATGGGTTTGAATCCCGTCATGGGCTCAGAATTTTTTCTGAGTAGTATTAATTGGTTTAAAAAGAAGACACTTCAAAGCAGAAGTTATTTATTTGTTCAGAAATAATTATATCTGCAATGGTTTGAAATAATTTTAAATAATTAATTAATATTTATTTATTTATTTCCATGAAACCATTACCAAACTTATGATTATATTTTACAGATTAATAAACAAATAACATTTTCTTTGCAACTAAAGCTAAAGATAATTGGCATTTTTTTCACTAAATATATTTTCATATTCTTTTTTCTATAACTTAATTGTGAAATTGTGTTTTACCATCTGTATATGTTACCATGCATATTACCTTTTCTAAATGCTGTGGCATTTATTTACTTCATTTAAAAAAGAAAATACAGTAGACTATAGCTTAAATCAGGCCTAGCAAGGGATTGCTGTAATACATAATCATAAAAGGAAATTAAAAAGTAAATTACCGTATTTACTTGAATAAGCACCGCCCTCGATTAAACGCCGCCCTCGAATAAGCGCCGCATCTGGGGCAAAAAGTTAATAAGTGCCGCCCTCGAATAAGCGCTGCACACTTATTCAAGGAATTCCGTATAACCAGGAAAAACACTATAAAACAATTTTAAAACAGCATCGGCAATTTATTTTCCTTAAATGTGATGTTCTTAGTTCCAAGTGACTGTATTTCTCTGCTCGGGCGGTAATTAGCTCTCTTTCCAGAATTCTTGCTATGCGAAGCTCTGAGATTAGAGCTTTTCACTGCGTGAATTTTTCTTGTAATTATAAATTTACTATCAGTTTAGTATCAGTCCATAGGAAAATCAACAGATAGAAAGTGTACCGTTGAATAAAAATATAGAAAAAGTAAATTTGTCTGATACAATTTTTAAATAAGCGCCGCCCTCGAATAAGCGCCGTACTTGTGGCACGAAAAATTAAATACGGTATTTTTCACTACTTCAGTTACTCCTGAGGGCGTCGGCCAGGGGTTAGTGGAATACCAACATACACGAAAAAAAATTCAAATTCAAATGAAATACCAAAATTTGAAAAAAACATGATATACTTTATACCAAAATTCAAGAAAAGGGTAATACTTAAGGTAAAATACCCAACTCATAGCATTAAATTACCGTATACCTATAACATTAAAAATACACTGAAATATCGTATAATCAAAAACCCTGGCAGACCCTGACTTTATAAAGAAATATACCATGCAAGTAAAGTGTTAACAATAATCTAAATCAACAGGAACGACCTTCTTAATATTAACTTCAAATATATAGACCATCAGTTTTAAACTGGGGTTTTCCCAAGCAATACTATCAGATGCAATATTAACCAAAAATTATATGTTTATTAATTGACTCTTGAGTGGCATGATGAACAAGATAGTATAATAACTTAAAACTGTTATACTCTCAAACCCATTTCAAAACTCCCAACTTACCTGTTTTAAACAAAAGTTTATATTCTCATAAAACGGAGCAATTTTCGTCAAGAACTTACATATTTTTAAACAATGAATCCCCTCAAATTAAAACAATTTTTTTACGTTTTTGTCAAACAGAAACTATACTTTTGAGTTTGTTCGGGCAGTGAACTGTGAAAGATAAATTTTAGTTTGTGAGATTTCGAAAAACGATTACCTTAAGAATTGTTTTTTTTGTGCTTGATTAATTTAAGGAAGAAGAAATTTAAAATGATAAAGTTTAAGACTCTCTGTGTGCTCGATCCTTAACTTTCAAATTTTAAAAGACGGATATCCCCTAGAGCATCCAGGGTCTTGGGTTGATCATTTCGTGCGCCCTCCCCAAAGCATTCAATTTAATTGAGACTGGAGTCTAAATCTATATAAGAGTAATGTTAGTAATATACTGTATTGATAACAGACTTTAGTTTTCAATGATAACCAGTTTATTTCTGATGAGTGATGACTGTTTATGTGCCGTTCGTGTGTGGCATATTAGCTGGTGTCTGGACACAAGTTGGAGTAGATAAGAGGCATACAACAATATGATACTACTACAATTAAACTAAAATTAAGATTTATCTACTGTTTATACTGCTGAGCCAACATTTGGTTATTAGATAGATAAACTACAAATTGGACTGATATCGCTCTTTATGAGAATTTTTTTAAGACAAAAACATTTTTGGAGTTTAATTTGAGTTATTTGATAATCTGGATCGTTCCTAAACAGAGCCAGGAAAACTAAAAATGATGTCGTGGTCAAAGAAACACATCTTCTTATCAGTATTAATGTCTGACCCAATTGTTTCCCAATCTTACAGGCGCACGTTTATCTATCTGCGATATCTAAGCGATATTTGAGTAATTAATAACTGGTATGTTTTAGGAACAAATCGTCAGGTTGGCAGCTTTTGTTTTTACAACGCCACAGATAAATTAGTGAATCGAATTCCGACATGCCGTTTAAAGAAAATGTTTACAGATTTCCCATCATACATTTTGCAGATGAAATATCTGAAACACTTTGCTTTGTACGTAGTAATATCCAGTTTAAATATGTGTTGACAAATTGCAGAGAAGAAGTGTTCCACACAGCTATATTTTCTATTTGTTTTATTTTTTAAAAAAAGCTAATTGAGTGGAGTAACTTAAAAAAACTATCTGGCCTTCTCATTGAGCACACTTCCATGCATTTTCTTTATCCAGTGCAAAATTTAACTTTTTATATCAAGTTTTTGTAAACGGAAAACAATTCTTTGACTTTAAGTGTCGCTTAAATCTTTAAATTTGATCATATCTCCCTCCAAAAGATGGAGATATAATTTATCTATATATATAAATTTATACATAAAGAATGGAGACATCTACAACTCGTATACAAATAGTACCACTGGGAGTCGCGTGAACACAAGTAACTCTGACCATTTTGCGTTAATGGCGTGTTCTGAATATTCAAAGTAAAGTATTCACAATTGAAAAAATCTTTGGAAAAAATTTCGAGCAACTCAGCTGTTCTAAATGTCTTACACTTTCAGAACAATCTGATGCTGAAATGAAAATACCAAGGAAAAATGCAGCAAGCAATCGCACTTACTTAATACTTATTTGATATTCTAAAATAAACTCCAATTTTGACAAATACTGTGCTATACCGATATACATATATTATCGTATCTCCTTCAAAATTTGTACTTGGTCACTAAATGTATTACGTAGATTGGCATTTATATATAATATATAAGAACAAAACAAGAAGATTATGAGCCTCAAATTCCTGAAAAAAAACGAATATTGAGCCTGGGCAAAATTTTATTGGTTCCTATTTATATGAAAAAAGTGTATATAAATAATGCACAGCCATTAAACGTTAACGGAGATGGAAAAAGCAAATCATAAGCAAAAATACCATTGCTAGCCATGGATTTTTTTTTTAAAAAAAGGCTTTAACATTGTATACATTTATTGCATCAACCCCACCTTGTAAAATGGCCCATCTTAACCTAGCATAGTTCACATTGAAAGACTGATTTTATTGGCTATTACTGCGTTTTAATCTCGACTTCGAAGGCTCATTTGGCACTTGCAAAATTATTTGGGATGGCAAGCATTGTTGACTTAAACAATTTTGGATGTTTTATTGTTATCGACCCGTTATATTGCTTTTTATAATATACTATATAGATAGGACTCTGCTCGCGCTCTGATTGGTCAAAAAGCCATGTTTTATCAGGGTATATATATAAAACATAGAAAAAGCGTATTTTATTGTTTTTCGCCATCGGCATTCCTCTTGCCAACATTATTGTTAGAGATGACAGAAAACGTTTTATTTCAAGACACTTATGATGAAGGTTTCTGCAAAGCTGCAGGAAGTTTTGAAGACGAGAGTAATTTATCAAATAAACAAGAAGAAGTGAAAAATGTCTAGAAGTCGATATTTGTCTATATAGCTGTTAAATTGGGTTAGTTTGTCGATCTGTGTGCTTTGTTGTTTAAAATCTATATCATAAAGCAAATAAAGAAGCCTAAGCCGTGTATTACACTGCGATAAACCACTCCTGCGGCTCGTGTTTTTTACATTTCTCTCGTGTTCTCAAATGCCTGTCGAGTTTTATCACAGTGTAATACACGGTTTTGGGTTCTTTATTTGTTAATTAAAAATCTATATTACGTTCTAAAATACGAAAGGCTAACAGACTGCTCTCATCGAAATAATCGAAAACGTAAAGCAGTAAACAAAATAATATAAAACCACAATATAAAGTTTTAATTTACACTTATGATTGAAGACAAATTTTACTCACCGTAAGGGTGTAATATTGGTCAGGTATTTTAGCAAGATTTCTCAGTTAAAATTCCTACGGACGCTCCTAGCTGGATGCGGTCTTGTGGCGAGACAATGAACCTGAGTTCGCGGAGACTAAATAATCCTTTTTAAAGGCATGTATATTATACCCTTATCAAATTTGTTATCTTTAAAAATTATCTATGGAAAACGAAATTGTTAGACTTTGTTGTTATTCTAAAAAGGTTTTATTTCCCAACTTTATCTAATGCAACCAGAAACACAGTAAGCTGTTGTCGTCACTTGAAAGCGATAATTGAATAATATTTTCATTTACTATAAATCTTTCTGATTTCGATTTAAAATAAGTTCTCGACATAATTAACATAATTAACTAACAAATTAACTTACCTATTAAAAATTTTGGCGGCATTATGAACATTATACTTTTTTCATCTATCATGAATGAGTTTTCTCCGATTAAATTCTTCAGCACCATAATACACAAGCAACTCCAATCTGGAGTCATAAAGCAATCTGGCCTCGAACAGCATATACATTCGCAGTTGTATCATAAAAGAATTAAAACGATGAAATATATATCCAAGTAAAACTATTTGCCCCTTTAGGTCAAAAATGTTTAACGACCAAAACATTTGCGCTGGCGACCAAATTTCAAGACTTAGGAGCCAGATGGCAACAAGAATTTTTTTCTAAAGTTGAGCCATGGTTACTTCACACTAAGGCTAAGACTGTACAAATTGAATACATTGTCATTGTTGTTGCCGGTAACTGTAAATTCAAACATGTTCTACTGAAAACGGTAGAAGGGTCAATCACGAAAAAAATGAAAGAATCGAAGTACATTTTGTGGCGAAAAGTGAACGCCGTCCATAGAACTTACATGGTGGGTGACTGTAAACAATAAAACACAAAGAAGTTAAGATTTAAACCAGACATGTTTCGGCTAGCCCTTTCTCCTTGGACATTTTCAGTGTAACCAAGTAGAGAGGTGGCTGATAAAGTGGTAAAAGGAGAACTAAATGCTAAAATTGACCTTTTTTTATTTGAATCTATTTGTGTAGTAGATTAACTCTGTGAAGATTTTTTTCAAATTAGTCGAATGACATTTAGAAATTTAATATGGAAAAAGAAGAAAACTCTCAAGAAAAGGATCGATACCGTGGTCGCAAATGAGCTTGTCAGCGGTTGTTTATGACGTGGGTTACGATATTGAGAGAATAAGTATGGCAGTTCGCTTTAAAATTTTGATATTTTTTGGGCAATCTAGGTCTTGCGAAGTTATTTTCTTTAATACCAGCCAAAAGCCGCACAGTAATCATGTCTTTTCCTCGTTTTAATCATCCTAATATCTTAACCTACGTCATAAATAATTGCTGACATCACATACTGAGCCGCCGATCAAATTTTGTCTCTTCGTTGTAAAACATCAAATTTTTCTGTACTGCTCAGCTAACAGCTTAAAAAAACTTTATATAATTGTTCTTCTATGCCTAAATTTTCGAGAAAAGTCAATTTTAGGGTTCAGTCCTTTAAGCTTGTAGCTTTCCGACGTGTAACTATGAAGTTCAGTAATGCAATACCGTTCTTGACCGATTTTGTTGCACAAACAAAAACTTCTTTCTTCGTTCCCGACTTTAAAAACCAAATTGGTGACTTGACAATGAGAGAGAACAAGACTTCAAAGTTTTAGTTTACTTACCTATGTCTGGAATCACACCTTGGGTTTCAAATCCCCAGTAATGACTTCCTAGTCGGCCAAATCCACATTGAACCTGAAATTTGTATTACAAAAATAACAAAAACTTAGTCGGCAACTTCAGGAAATAATTACTTGTTGAAAAATTTTTAAAACAAAGTTGAAAAGCGTCGGCAAGTAAGCTGAGCGGTACACGTTTTAATCAACTCTCGGCTGAACAATTTGGTCATCGCCGTAGGAAAAGTAGAAATCTGTTTAGCCCTTTGGCAAAGCTATTGTAACGTTTGTATAGGGAAATTTAATACATGGAAGCAAATGATGAAAGGTTAACTCAAAGCAATAGCCTTGTACTTTTTCTTCGGCGGTGATCAAACTTTTCAACCGAGGACTCGAAGTGGAAAAATCCAAAATTCCAGGAACACCAGGCCCCGAAGTAGGAAATCCCAAAATCCAGGACGTCCAGGTCCCGAAGAGGTAAATCCCAAAATCCAAAAAGTCCAGGCTCCAAAGAGGGAAATTCCAAAACTCCAGGAAATCCCGTTCCCGAAGTAGGAAATCCCAAATTCCAGGAGGACCCAAATTCCGGGAAGACCAGGCCTTGAACTAAAAAAACCCAAAATTCCAGGAACTTCAGGCCTCAAAGAAGAAAATCCCAAATTCCAGAAACAACAGGGCTGGGTTATTCGAGAGTTTGTTAAATGTAACCCCGGGTTAAGTAGAAATTACTGCAGCAATTGCTTCTTTGAGGAAAAGATTACATTTCTTACAAGATACTGTTCAAATTTTTTAAGGAAAAAAAATTGTTAATAACGAACGTAGAGCTCAACTCCATCTCTGCAAGGTGCAAAAGAAGACCATACGGGAGGGCCTGTGCCCCCCCCCCCCCTTCCAGTTTTTACTCCAATCTTTGTCACTACTTCATTGCTTCATAGAAAGTCTGAGAAAAAAACGGAGTTATTTTACTAGTTTAGACACTCTGATTTTGTTCTTTATGAGAACAAAGCGCATAAATATAGTTCAGATATAGAAATTTATTTGACAGATTAGGATAGCCCATGTATTTTTCGGCTACTTTAGTATTCAACACAACTGAAAATTTTTTCCCGCGATTTCAGTTTCCAGTAAGAGTTTCGAGGACATATAAACATTACAGATTTCCGTTGTTTTTCCACTTTTGTGGTAGAGTGCTTAGACAATTACTCAGAAATAGTAAACGGGGAGTCCTAATAAGCTCCAGGGGATAGGGAAAAAAAACCAAAAATTAATAAGCATCCCCTCCAGTTTATTAGGTACTACTACCGCCCTACTATAGCCAGTAGCCACAATTCTGAAGTTCAACCTCAGAAGTTACTGTTACTCACATCATGATAATTAAGCAGCTCTAATAACAAGACCAATGACGTACCTCATCCGATATACAGACACCACCTCTGTCACGAATTAGTTTGAAGGCTTTCTTTAGGAAACCTTTGGGGAGATGGACCGAACCTCCAACTCCCTGTGAAAACAACAATAAAAGTTTAAGAAACTTCAAGTCTGCTCTTTTTAAATGGCAAAAACACTGCAAAACTGACAGACTGTTATTAACATTAAAATAATTCGATGTCTCAGTTAAGTATCTATAAAAATACTGTAAGAATAAGCTAGACACTAACAGATCTAAAAGAGTAGGTTTAAAATATTGTTTAAATTTGCATTAGAACGAGTTATCACAAAATCGTACTTTAAAGGAGAACTGAAAGCTATTTTCGTGATAATATCCTTACTCGGGCGGATTGGCACCCATTTTGTAAGGTTGGGGTTAAGATTACATAATAGGAATTAAAGGAGAAACGAATACTAAACTAAACTATCTTTATTTGAATCTATTTGTGTAGCACATTAACTCTGTGATTTATTTTTCAACTTAGTCGAATAACATTGAAAAATTTAATATAGAAAATAAGAAAACTCTCAAGAAAAGGTTTGATACCGGGGTCGCAAACGAGCTTGTCAGCGGTGTGGTATGACGTAGGTTACGATATTCAGAGCATAAATGTGGCAGTTCGCTTTGAACTTTTTATATATTTTGGGCAATCTAGGTCTTACGAAGTTTTTTCTTTTAATACCAGCTAAAATCCGCATAACAACCATGTCTTTTCCTCGTTTTAATCATCCTAATATCCAACCTCGTACCCAGGGTCATTTCACTGACGTGAAAAAGACCCTGGTTGCGGCTGGTCACGTGCCAAGCTGTCATAGATATTCCGCAGCAAGGGTGAGTAGTGGAGCAACTTTGTCAGTCGTGTTTACGCAGCTCACTTTAGTTAAGACAAAACAAGTCCTTTGTTTAAAATTTTATTTTCAAAAGGGATCTTTTGTTGGTTCTACCGATGGATTCCGTCAAATCGCTTCTTCATCAAATTTTTACTTGAGTTTTGAATTATTTGAGAAAGAGAACAATCTCCCTCAACAGTAATTACAACTTATCTGTTGTTTAGGTCTGAAGAGTGGTGTGAAAGCTGCTGTCTTTGATGAGGAGGTCTAATTATTAATTAGAAGCACATAATGATTTTTTGCAGGCCCGTGCTTCTAAGGAAAGGTGCGCGGGGTGCGCACGCACTCGCCAACGGCCGTAACTAGGTCAACAAAATCTACTTGATTATAAAAGTAATGAATAAAAAAAATAATGTTTACGATGGAAAATGATCACAAGCATATTAAAAAGCAATTTAATTACCTATAAAACAATCTCAAGAATAATTTAGCATAAAATCGAATTTGCTAGTCCAGCAAAAATACCCTAAGCCCAAAGTTATTCTTACACAAAACTTGTTGTGATAAAACAAAAGTTGTGATAAAATGACGTCAGTCTCCTCGAGAAGGAAAACTCGTCATCAAATGGTAAGAAATTCTGGACATATGTCGAGTCAAAGAGAAGGGACAATGTTGGTATCAACTGGCATTTTGAAATCTGAATTAATACTGAACTTAGTGACATGCAACAAAGACAAAGCGAAAATACTGAGCAACCCATTTAAGACAGTATTCACAATTGAGGATGTGAACCAGGGCATATCAAAACATCAATATAAGTGGCCCAGATAGAATTTCATGTTGTAATTAGGTTCTTAAAGAGGCAGCTGACGAAATTGCTTCATTCCTTCAGTTCATTTTCAATCAGTCAATAACGACAGGCCAAATATCAGGAGACTGGAAATGCGCCAATGACACTCCACTCTTTAAAAAATAGGTAGTGATGGACTACATGTAGCTACAGCAATAAAATTCTTGCCTTTGGCGGGTGATATAGAGCAAACGCTTTTTCTGTGGTCAGTTTTAATTTTCAAACCGACCGTCTTCTTGGGCACCCTAGTGTGTGATTCCTATAGCCCATGCATGTCTACTTGGGTATCCTGTGGTTATTAGTTACATCCCTCATCCTCTTACAGAAAACCATGACAAAGTAGCTACCGCTGATATCAGCCGTAGCTACAAAAAGGTTGTAAGAAAGAAGCGTGAAACTACAGACAGCTTCCCTTACTTTGGTGCCTTGTAGGATAATGGAACATTTTCCATCACATGCATTATGAGCCACTTGGACGAAAATCAAGTACTTGTTAATTTTATGGACTTTGCCGAGGCCACTCCTTTGAAAACCAACTTATCACAACAAATGAACAATTAGCCAGAAATCTAGACCATGGTAAACAGACAGACGTGCTGCTGTTGAACTTCTCCAAGGCGTTTTTTAGGTGCCGCACAAAGGTTTTCTCAAGAAAATAGATCATTGTGCCGAATCCGCGGACAACTCAATAAATGGCTTGAAGCATGCATGGCCTTGTGGAATATTTCACACAGTTGTGGTCTATGGTGTATCTCTTCTCCGATGGCAGTGTCATTTGGAATTCCACAGGGCACAGTTCTGGGACCACTAATGTTCTTATTATATATCAGTGATACTGGTCACCAACTCAACTCATGCATGTAGATCTTGGACTGTTTGCAGATGACATCATTTTATACGGAATTGTAATTAACATTAAGAATGCCGAAGTGCTTCAAAGCAATCTCAAAAACACATGTCTATGTCAATTTGATGGAGGCTAAACCCATTGAAAACAATGGAGATGATGTAATGAAATCATGTACCTATCTAAATGGAATGTAATGGGATATGTATGTATTGTATATACATATATACATCATTGAATCTGTTGGTATATTGTATGATATCGGTGGTATATACATTACTTTAAAGTCAACCAAGCTATGATACATACTGAGTGTGCAATGGAAAATTAACAATGTCATAAATATGTGTAAATATATATATGTATGGATAAAAATTGGATATAATTGGGATATAAATGAAATAGAAATGAACTACTACTACTAGGATGACGATGGCGATAATGAACCGGTTGTTTTACCACTAAATAAGATGGATCTTATATGTATCAGCATATGTATCTATCTTCAGACACAGGTGCTATGTAGATACATATGTATATATATATACACACACACGCAGTTGTAGATCTTTGATTTGCCAAAAAAAACTCATGTGTCCTCTATATGTGCGACTATGTGTAAGTATGGCCATCCCGCAATAGACAGCAAATGTAAAAGTAAATATCAAATAAAGGCATCCCATGTCATCTCATATAATTTCATAGATTCTCCCAGATAACATCCCAAATATGAGCCTGTGTTCATCTGAGTTTGTCTTTGCATGCACGGTATTCACAATTTTCCATATACTTAGATATATATGCCAATCTATGAAAAAGTCTATTCCCATCTATGGATATTTACCTATATTACCTATGATAAATATATGGAGGTTTCCTAAAATAGGGGTACCCCCAAATCATCCATTTTAGTAGGAGTTTCCATTGTAAATCATCCATTTGGGGTACCCCCCCCATTTGAGGAAACCTCCATATGATCTTACTGGTGCTAAACGCAGGAAATGAGGGAATGATCCATAATCACTAGCAATAATCATCCCAGCAACCCCCAGCAACCCATCCATTCCCTACGTTTAGCACCAGTAAGTGATAAACTGATCAACTGTAATTCGACATAGTCCTCCACCAATTTCCAAACCACCTGTGAAC
>JAPEIX020006689.1:0-12920 GCA_026122405.2 Zoanthus sansibaricus
GGCCACTAAAAAAATCATGGTTTATCATCAGCGCACGCTTTGATTTTTGCCAGCGCATTAACTTTTCTTAAAAATTTTTTAATAAAAAATTATATGACGAAAAAGTCGAGAAATATTTTCCATGTTGCATAACAATTAATAGAGTGACAATCCATTCGGCTGGCAGCATATTACGACACTTGATTCCCTTTTCTATGCATTTGTGTCACACTCGTTTAACCTTTCAAACTCCATGCACCTTAGAGATGTCACTTTGTCCAACTTAGTTTGGTAATTGGTGGTGCAGAACCCTAAAAAAAAAAAGCCCCCTTCCTCACTGAATTTTGAGGAAATTTTGATGATAAACCGGGATTTTTTTTTAAATAGCCTTAGTAGTGCTCATTCATCAGGTAGTGCTTAGACCTCCGATCAATAAAGAATTCCAGTCTGAAACGTCAGTATAAAAAGTTCTTTTCACTACGTTGAAAAATTTATCCTTTTTTAAAACTGTTTCTGTAGAAACATTGACGCAGCTTTTCATTTAGGTGCTAATAGACCTATGATATAGAAAGATAATGAGAATTTACAGGAGCCTTAAAGTAGGGGCGAGCAACTCCATACTAGGTCTTTGTCCCGGCGTTTTCACGGACTGGTTTGTTTTTAGATCGCTATTCGCGGAAAATTTCAAGGGAAGTTCCGTTCCTCGGCAATATGAAACAACGATATGGTTAAAAAAAAAAAAAAAAAAAAAAAATGGCGGCCAATTGCAGCCGCACTACCATGTTCCATTTCTAACTCATTCTCACTTACATAGTTCTTCTGAACTATTTGAGACTTTAGAATCTTCGTCTGAAACGACACTAGATAACCGGAGGAATCAGACAATTCATCCTCACGGCTGTGTTTTGTTTCACTTTGATAGTAATGCAAACTTCCGGTGACGTCAATGACTAAGTATGGACGCATGTGATTGGTCTGAATTCGCCGGAACTATGAAAAAATCGTGAAAAGGCCGTGACACTAGAACATGGAAGTTACTCGCTCCATCAAAAAGCTTTAATAAATTTCTTAAATAAAGAAAGTTAGATTGAAGCAAGAATAAAGCAGCGTGGCAGTACTGAGTCATAGGGATGCTTTAAAAGTAAAATTGGGGTATTTTTTTTCCACACCTCGCTATTACGGACTCCCGCTATTACGGACACAAATTTAAGGTCCCTAGGGTGTCCGCAATATCGGGAGTTGACTGTACCAGCTACAAGGGTAGCCTTTGTGTCTGATGTTGGCAACCTCAATTAAATATGTAAACTGTCACATGTCATTTATTAATCTGAATCCAGGTTAATGCAATTAATCCCGAGTAAATATGTCTCTGACACCTTGTACTCAAAATGCTGTAGAATCGTACACATTGGTTCTAAAAAAGTATCAGTAGACCTAATGGTTTGGTGCAGATGTAAGATCTCTGCCTTCCGACCACAAGATCCCTGGTTTGATTCTCGACTGGTAATTTCCGAATTTCAGATATTTATGCGAGCCTTTTTTTCGCCTAAGCTAACTCAGCTTTCCATCCCTCCGGAGTAGGTAAACGAGTACCAGCGTCTACTGGGAGCTAACCTGCGATGGATTAGTGTCCCATTCAGGTGGAGTCAAAAACTCTGAGTCCGCTTAACACTATAGAAGCTGGGGATACGCTCTGGCTCCATGGGCCACTTGCCCTGGGTACCTAGGGTATGGGCCACTTGGCCCGTAAAGGATGTAGCTTATATGTAAAAGCTCATCACCATCAGTTATGGGTTTAATGGTTAATGCCCTAGCTAACATACGTCATTTATTCTTATGAATATTTATCTTAAAATTTTTGTTCCCAAATTAATATTCTCTCCAATTGCAATTTGAATTAATTTTCATAAAATACATTCACCCATTTTCCTCGTAGTCGAGCCTTTTAGCTTTCTAACATGAACAGGATTGTCAATGACAAGACTCTTATACGCTTTGAGAAATATTTTACTATTTTAAAATAGTAAAGAAAAATTCTACGCAAAACGCGTTTTCTGAGTTATGTTACAAACCTATTAATTTCTCAATAATGATTCGAGTTATCAAAAACTGAATTTTCAAATTTTTCCTCACCTTGTAACAATATAGGTCTGGTTCAAAAACAGACGTGCCAAGGAAAGGAAATTAAAAGCGATTGAGCAACGAGATCTGAAAGTAGAAGGAAGTAGCAGTGGAAAAGAAAATGAAAAAGAAAAACCAAGATCCGAACCGTGTTTACTTAGCGCGTGCGGCAGTGAAAACCGGAATAACAACCAAGGCGTGGAGAGCACCAACAAAGAAAGTAAACCGTCTTCATTCATTGAACTTGGAACAGATAAACAGTTGGTGCTGCCGCTATATCCTCAGATTACTTACCCAACCTGGTACACGGATTTATACCAGCTCGACCCGAGGCTACGCTCACTTCAATACACACGTGACCCTGACACTTTCGTGTATCCCATAAGCCAGTACCACCTGTATAACTCTTTAAAGTGTCATTCAGAATTTCGGTATTAAATTAAACTTGAAGTTTTAATTTAAAACTATTTTATTTGTAGCTGAATATGCGTAAAATAGCCAGTCCTTCTTGCTAAAGTGAATAAAACGCTTTTGTAGAAATTGCTTGGAATTGATACGCGTAATTTACACTCAGTAGAAACGGCCTCATTCGAGCCAACTTTAACTTTTTTTTAGGCAAACTGTGAAAATTCCTAATGCCAAATTACGGATGTAATTTAACTGATCAGTAATTTTTCCTAAAGCCGACATAAATATGGAAAATAAATATAATTTTATATCACCCTTTTGAAGATTGTCGGAACAAGCTAGTGTAACCAGACAAGCAAAATGAGGTTTTTGAAGACGTGGTTTTGTGGGAATATTTGTTCTTGGTGTATGAAAGTGTTGAAAAGAAAATTTATTATTGTTACTCAATTAGTACATGCAGATGTATTTAGCAGAGCTAAGTAGCTTGGTCGTGATCTTCGCGAGTGCAAATTTAAAAAGCTTGATGTTCATTCAAAGGACCACAGCCGAACAAACTGCTTGACTATTAAAGTACCAGCAAATGGCGAAGCACAAAGCATAGCTCAGTCAAATATTTCTTAAAAATAGTTGGAAAAAATGAGGGACAGTTATCATTTCAGCGTTTTATACAGCTTCTCAAAATGATTAACCTCAAGGCAAAAGTACTAGTTCAAAAACTTTTATGGAACTGAATCATTATCCACATTTTCAAACCTCCTTTGCAAGGATTTTCATTGAGTTTTGTTCAAGAATTCTTAAGTGAGCTTTTACAAACACTTCAGCTTTTTGCTGTTAACCCTTGTCGATGGGAAGCTGACACAAGAAAGAGTTTATTTTGCTTATGCACCAATCAATGTAAAACCCCGCCCTCCACTTCCCCCAACCCCGGTCATTACTCGGGTGGGATTGGACTGGGATTAAGCATAGAATTTCTGCCCCGGTGAGCAGGGCCTTAGATGTGTTTAGATTATTGAAAAAGTTTGGCAGGGAATAGGGCGGGGGTTAGAAAGTTTTGACAAAATACCGCTCTAGAATCGCGAATATACATATTAGGCAGTGACTTATACGTTCGGCAGCCGTTGCAAGGTTATCTTGAACAGTTAAGTTTCTGAAAAAAAAACTAAACGTCAGCATATTGATTACATTCCACAATCACAACCAATATCAAAGAGAGTTTTGTTTTTCCCTTGCAGCAAGTCCCCCTGCCTGTCCAGCCACGTGCCCTCAGTCTTGTTACCCACAATGCACTCCATCGTGTTGTCAACCAGCGTTTCCGCAGCCCCAGCCATTTCCTCAACCAATAGCAGCCGCCCCTTCCAGTGGTGGCTCTCCCGGTCTTGCACCACTAGGAAATTCACATCCGGTTACAACCTGTCCAGCGCCCAACTGCCCTAACACATGCGCACCATCGTGTAGCCACAGTTGTTGCGCAGGTTTACTTCCAAGTAGCTGGGATAAGAGAACATTGAAACGAGGCTATTGGAAGTAAACCAAGTGATCCAGGATAATAACTTCATCAAAATGAACGCAGATTATAAAACATATCTACTGGAATATCTTTGTAAACTGTCTTTTGTTAATGAATCATATATACAGCTTTTAATAATTGCTAAGAAGATGCATTTTCATACAAAAGTAACAGGTATTAGCACCGTAGTACTTTTACTAGAAATGCAAACAAATAAAATAATCTTTTTAGCTTAAAGCTTTGCGAAACAAACATTGTAACAGATTATTCCACAATAATTTCAATTGGTATTCATTTTGGCAAATGTAAAAGCTTTGGTAATGACAACAGTAATCCATATGTTTCAAGAGACCTTCCATGAATTACTTGTCCTTTAAGTTGCATCCGTTGTTTTCAAGTAAAACAATATCTTACATATTTTAGAACTCATATGAACAGCCGATGTGTTTCCACCCATTTGCTAGATAGTCTATTTCCAAAATGCAATGGATAGTCGAGGAATTTAGTATACGGAATAATCATTTTGTGTACTTCCAGATACATTAGTAAGCGTATCAAAAACATAAGATGTCTTTTGGTAAGGATAGATACATTTCAAAATTTAAGTTTAATGCAGTTCTATTGAAGGTATCCTTATTACAAAAACTAAATGAATTTATCGAACATTTTGACATAATGTTTTAAAAGCATTTAATCAACAATACTGGATTTACCCAGGTCCATTCTTAGTTATCAGTTATTGTATTACATTGATCTTTAAATTATTTTTCTTCTATTTGTATCGGTTGTAAATAAAGAAAATAAATAATGTATTGTGTCTCCATGCGCATTCGCAACAATTAATTGCATCGAAACCACTAAAAACTACAAACTTTATCATTCGATGTGCCATTTTTTTTCAGCTATAGACTTGTATTTTTGCAAATTACAGATTTCGAGGAATCTGCGGACACTGCACACAAGACGTTTGCAAATTACACAATTTTCTCCTTTTTTTTTTTCTTTTCCTCCTCATCATTTTCATCATTATTTTCATCATCATCATCATCCCCATCCTCAAAGAGGGAAATCAGGAGAAAATGGAAGTGTGCAGAGTTTGTGGTGGTAGCCGTCTTAATTGGCGCATTGGAAACGCTCCCTAAAAGCCTCAGAACATGGTTAAATGTTATAAACATGGAAAAGAGCTAGGTCTTTTACAGAGAACATGCATACTGCAATCGGTACGTATTCTCAGAAGAGTACTAGGGACGCAAGGTTAAGAGAACAGTAAGGAATCTTCGCATCCAAGGCCACGGAAGGTGGCTCGTTGGGTAAAAGAAATGTCTCCATGCCAGCTTAATATGCTGTGATGAAAGACAATAATAATGGAAACGTTATTTTCTTATCGATACAGTTGTAAATCTCACTACGTATAGGCAATAAACAACTTGCTACTTGAATTGTTACATGAGTAATATAGTATCAATGTTAGTAATAATAATAATAGTAATAATAATAATAGTAAAATCATCATAATAATAAAAATAACAATAATAGCTTGTGATTGGCCAGGGAAAAATGATGTACGATTTACATATTGTGAGTTTATGTTTATAGGAATCTTCTAAAGATATCATGTTTGTGTCCGGTAATCGTTATTCCTGGCTAGGGAAAATATTTTTTTATCGATATAACTGGCATCACACAAACCTTTTTCAAAATGGCAGCCATTTTTTAGTACTCAACTTAGCCTGACCTAAGTTGGAAAACCAAAACAATAGGTTAACCTAACAAAGTAAGACTAATTGGACAGACAAAAGAGAAAAGAAAAACATGTAAACTCAAAACAAAAGATATGTATTTATATTTGACAAAAAACGTAGAGATTTGTCTGACTTTGACTTCTCAATTTAATTGACTTATTTAAAATATCGTTTTATTCACTTTTGCATTTAAATGATATATTAAAGTAAGTTTTATGGACGTAAAAGTACTTCTTTATCTTGATGTATCAATTATTTTTGTTTCCATTAGACTGAATCACCACGCAAGAACCGTAAAGTTCGCCGTGCCGTCACAAACGCATTTTCTTCTAAAAAGGCAGGCGAATACACAGCGCGAAAACGGCGCAGTCGAACAGTTGCAGGTGTCAACGTGTCATTATCTCTGCTGACAGACGTGAGGCACTCGTCTTGCCTTTACATCAAAAACGCCTCTGGGTTGTGGGCCAAGCGATGGTGCGTTCTGCAGAATGACAATTTGCATTTCTACAAGAACGCGGAGGACCAAAATCCTTCTTTGTCTTTAAACATAAAACAGGTAGGACATTACTAGCGCGAAGGTGTTCAACTAGTTTGTACACAGGTTTTGTGTTGATTTGTATCATGTTATTGCTGTTGTTGATGTTTTTGTTATTATTGTTGTTGCTGTTATTTTTAATTATTGTTATGTCTGTTACTTGTTTCTCTGAAGAAATTTTCCAGTTAAACGTGATGTTCTTTCGATGACAACGTTGCAAACTTCTCCCGCGCAACATTGTTGTTTTGACTGATAGTTTGAATACCTAAGTTAAATCCTTTAAGAGCCAAATCGCTCATGGAGCCGGCTCTTATCTCCGGTTTCTATAGTGTTAAGCGGATGAGAGTTTTTGACTCCCCCTAGACGGAACACTAATCCATCGCAGGTTAGCTCCCAGCAGACGCTGGCACTCTGTTACCTATACCCTGGAGTTAGCCTAGGCGGGAAAGAAAGTCACACAAATCAGTTCAAATCTTGGCAGAGCCAACCACGATCGCCCAAATTTCAACCTGCGAGCAGATTGCTCAGTTCATTTCGGACATTTTGTACTATGTTGGAAAAATTGGCTCACAACAATGAATACCTTTTATGGCAATATTTTCACCATTTCTGCAATCCGTGTGTGTTTTTCATTAGCAAGGCAACTACTCTTTCCCGTTTTTCAAACGCTGTAGTATACGATTGCAATTTAATATGTAAGCCATTAAAGAAAAAAATTCGCAACTTACACATCAAATAAAATTTGATATTCACTTTCAAAAGCTCTTAAATAATTCTAGTTAAGTTACAATCACGAAACATAAAAATCAACTTACATGTTTATTCGTAGTAAACAGCTACTGAACATGTGTTGGGTAAAGTTAACTTCGAGGGGAAGGAAGCATTTCCCAACCTATCGAGGATTAATGCAGCATTGTCTTTTCTTCTGTTGTATTTTAGCCGTGTGAAGTCCGGCGAGTCATGAAAAGGTCCAGAAGGTTCACTTTTGACCTGGCATTACCACAAGAACATGCTGAGTACTGTTTTGCTGCCGATAACGAAGCTGAAATGTATCGTTGGATGGAGATATTAAAAAATTCTCTCCGCGAGAGCAGAAAGGAGTTAGAGTAAGTTTCCTTATTATTTTGGTGTTTATTTACAGATTGAACCACTTGTTCGACCAGTTTTTGTGTTTCCGAGCTTTTGTTGACCTTTCAACGATGAGGGAATTATTTAAGCAACAAGCCAAGCATTGAGCTCATTGGAATCGTGTCTTCTTCTATAGTGTTAGCTGAAGAAGAAAAGCTACAGGTGTTGAGAAATGAGACATTGTTACGCAAACGTAGAAATTCGCTCACATTGCAAAAGATGTATTATATCTATGTGTTATCATAGTTATTACTAGAAATTATCTTTCAATTTTTTGCTTCTCTCTGCACAGAACTAGCTCTCATATCTTATAGTCAATTGTAAGTCGGCAGAGTATTTTCTTAACGCTATCACAAGTTTCCCTGGCTATATAGGGTGCGAACTTGTCATTGAGATTACTAGCCACACACACCTCAACCGATTACAAGCTATTGCACCACCGAAGGTCATAATAACAAATAAAAATTGTAGAGTATTAACGTGATGACGCCACAAAACTTTGATTTGTTAAATTACCAATTTAGTTATAACATTCAGAAATAGCAAGAAAAAAATGCCTCCATGATGTGATTTAACCTTGTATAAACAATGTATAGGCAATATTTGTTAGTTCCTGTTTACAAGGAGATTGGGTATAGCTGGGGTAGGTAGGTTACCTCAGTCAAATACTGATGTTTCTGTACCCCATAGGATCACACTTTTTTACTTCAACGTGTTTACATAAGCAATGGGGCGTCAACCAGGACAGGGTGCCCAGTTACTGCCATTTACCTGGCGTTGGGGGAACACGAAGAATATCTGTCTTTTATTTTTAATGGTAGAAGTAAGATAAGTTTTCCTTATAACCTAATGCGGGTGATAAGTAAATTCAGTATAGTTTCTATAATGTCTCGCAGTAGAACACTTATTGCTACGTTTGATACAAACATTTTTTGAATTGTTACAGATCGGAGGTAGTTCCTTGGCAAAACAGAGTGTTTGATCTGATAAGACCATCGGAAATTAGCCGAAAACCCGCCATTAATAAAGACTTTCAGGATGTTTTTGACAATTCGTTGACCGATACCCATCTACGAGCATCGTCACTGCACGATTTACGTCTTGACAATTTTAACCGAAAAAATTCTGTTGGAGAAGAAAAACTCAACAGAAGTAGCGGTGATGTTTCTACGAGCGTTTATCGTAGCAAGATAACATCGCTAGAAGAGGTGTTAAAACTTCTTCAGGATCAGAGGCTTCTACAACAGATTGGACAAACCAAACAAGACAAGTCTAAACGAGTAAAACTGCAGTGGAAACGGTCTGCAGTGGTGGCGCTTGACCGATCTCGAAGTAGTCCCCCACAACAACAACAAAAGCCGAACACATTCGCTGGCACACTGAACAGGACTGACGAGAAACTTGGGTCCCCTGCTGCAAAACGTAAAGAATCAGTTATCAAAACTGACGAAATGGACGGCAATTCAAAGAAGAGGGCTACTTCTATGCTCTCGTTATCAAGTTCTGGTACAGAGCCGCTGGATGAATTGTTAAGTTGTGGAGACATAATGGAGAAAGTAGAAAAGTTAGCTGAAGAAGAAAAGCTTCAGCTGTTGAAAAATGAGACATTGTTGCGTAAACGTAGAAATTCACTCTCATTGGAAAAAGGTGTATTAGAAAGGAACAGGAGTAAAAACTTGGAGAAAAAAAGTGCGGTTAGAAAATTGTTAGCAAAAGAGAATTCAAGCAAAGTAACTACAACACACGTGTCTGAAGCACGTCTTCAAGAAGTTACTCATCAATTGATGAAAATAGAAAGAAGTCTCGAAGAGAACAAGAAACAATCTGCAGATGTGAACACAAAAATAATGAAATCAAAATTAACTCGACAAAAGTCTACTGATAAAAGCTTCTTGATTTCTAGACTTCCCGGCAGTGCAGAGGAACGTAGAGCTGCCTTTAAAAATTCTTCGAATAGCTCCGAAAGATCATTTTCCTCACAGGGATCATTTGATGAAAAATTTGGTAAAGACAGTAGTGATGTAACTCGAACAAGCTTAACCAAAAAGGTCTCCTTGTCGTCGTCCATTTCATCGTCTACTTCTCTCGCCACTCTTGAAGAAGAGTTACGGAAAATAACTCCAAAAGTCCCACGCCGTTTTACCGAAACACGGCGTAAAAAGATCTCTCTTTCCTCAGATTGCTCACCAGACGCAAGAGAGTCACCTCCTATAGCACGAAGAGCTTACTCTGACTTGTCAAAACGCACAGCTTCTGCTTCTTCTGAGAGCTCATCTCCTGGACGAAACTCTCCTGGATTTTCTGGTCTAGAATTTTCTTCTTCCTTCGATGAAAGCTCTTCTTTGTGGACAGAGCTCGATGGACAAAGAAAATTTTCCGATTCATCTCAAATTGCTTTTGATAAAAGAGTTAGAGACGATTGTCCCGATACTGTAAATGTATTACAGGGTAAGAACGTCACTGTTAAAGAAACACAAAATACGCAGCAGGAGCACCAAGCAACTTTTATCAATGCGCTGTCGAAGATTAAGGTAAGATTTATAACGATATATATGATACAAGTGAAATTAAGTTTAAAACCCAACAAGAACCATGCGACTGCAAAACTTTAAGTATAAACTTTGCTTACCGGCCCATCAAAGCTAATTTGTTTTCGATTTTTTCATGATATGCATTTAATAGTATTAAAATAACAAAAATTTGGTTATATTGCTATTTTAAATATGCCCATCAAAAACAATTGTCTTGACTGTAGACGGTAATTTTACATTAGTGCATACTATAAGAAACATCCAACCCCTCAGTTTGATTTGCAAACAAACTAGTTAACCATTCTTCTTGTTTTTATTGCAGGATTTTGAAGAGTTTACTGCCAGTGTTTCTAAACTGAACTGGGATCAAATTTAGAATAAATTAAGATCAACTTTTTAATGTTATATATGATAACCATTTACATCCTTATTTTTTGGAAAGTTTTCATACACTAACCCAAGGTACTGCAGGAGTCTTTAACAACTGATATCAATCGCAAAACATTTTTTCAAGTACCCGAAATTCATTACAAATCAACGATACCCGAAAAGCTTTATCTTAAACATTTATACATCTTTCGTTACACGCTAATTCAGTTTATGCTCTATTTTATGAGCCTTTCCCGAAAGATTAATATAGCGTTCTTATTATAACGATATTTATACATTCATATATTAAACAAAGATTTTTTTAATTTTTTAACAATTATCAGATATTATTTCAATTTTTTAGAATGAGAAAGTGATTATCAAAATATACATCAGAATGAAATCAATATTTACCAATTATGTACGTAGTAGAAAAATTAGTTATTAAGACAAAACATATATTTTATTCATTGTTTTATGACTGTTAGCTGTCTGACGCCTTCACGTTCGCATCTTGAATCATCGCTGTTGGTCAGGTTATTTATTATGGCCCTTTTTTAAAACGTCAGTTATATAATAAGATATCTGTTGCTCATTATAACAAAAGATGATCTGAGGTATGTGATTTTGTGCGGTCTTTTTTAAGAACTTTATTGGCCCTTTGGTATTAGAGTTTCAAATGCTATCAAATTGACAAATAACTGATTTTCATCTGAAGATATTATCTAAAAATCTTTATACTGATTGCTGTGTAATCAAATTTGTACCATATTTTTAGTATCCGAATGATATTCGAAAAAGATTAAAAACCCAGTAGTTTGTAATGACTGAAGGTTTTTAAAACGTCACGAACACAAAATCTATCCTTTTGTGTTTCCGAGTTGATAATCGCCATATGAAAAAATAAAAAACACTTTTACATTAAATCTTTATTTCAGCAAATACTTTTTAACAAAAATCTTATATATTATTATACATTTAAAAAAATGATTAAGATAGCAAGAAGCATAAAGTATTAAAGCATTTGTTATGGTGCTTTTGCGATGTTATTTTACTAGGAACGTGTATCTCTATACCTGTGATTACAAAATAAATATGTATACACCATTTTGACTACAAACGTTGATTATTAAGGATTAAATGCAGATCGAAAATCAAAAATATTCTTTACAAACCGGCTAATAAAGCCGAAAATACGTAGAAGCAAGTTCTTAGGACAATCTTGTTCCTTTTGATACTTTGAAGCCTTGCTTCAGATGGTGTTTGCAGCATGGCCGCACCGAAACCCAACTCGAGAGGCTTTGTCAAAGTGAACAAAGTGCCTGGGTCACAGCGGCCTGATTTAATCCTTGGTGAGTCAAAGGTCGGGAGTTTGGACAGATGATGAAGCTACACCGACCGGCAGTCACGAGTCATAAGCCGTTTTGATCATTTTCCGCACATTGGAAACTTTGCATAGACTTGACAGCACAGCCTGATGCAATGTGGCTGGGGCAATGTGCCAGGAACCTCCACTTTTCCACTTACAGCCATTCTTTTCTCTTCGGCTCCTTATATCAGGAGATTCCATCAGCTGACAAATTTTTGAGGCAAACAGAGATGTTCCAGACTTCCGGAGTTTTCTTCCCTTTTGGATCCTCTTGGTCATTCATGGTCATTCAAATGTTTGCGGATAAGCTTCCTCATGAAGCTGGACATGCTTGGGACGGTACATGCTTGGGACGGTTTCAGTCAGTCGAGGAGACGAGGAACCTCAACATTTCTCACAAGGTGAACCACATTTCTTTCGGAATCGATACTGACATCACCTATGCAGTGGCCTCAAAGCACTGATAGGACTGTAGAATACTGTAGATATGAACTGTTGAATTTTGAATGTTCGGTTGGCAGTTTGTCGGCATCCTCAGCAGTTGCCATGAGTCAAGATTGCAGATGTTGATCATGCCAGAGAGGTACATGGTACATATAATACATATAATACATATATCATATATTATAGCTTCAACATGCAATGACCAATTGGGCCAAGCCACTGCGCCACCCCAAGGTGAAGAAGCACTTCCAGGGAACTGGAATTGTCAGTCCGCTGGATGGGGTGGTGCAGCTTCACGAGAAAAGCTCGTCAAAGCTTCAGAACCCTTCAGCTCTTGGGTTGGGTGCAATGACTTGGAACATCGTGGAACTGCGTAGCTATCATTACTATCCTAGCTTGGTGAGTAGATATACACTCTAGAGGATCTGAGATCAATGTCGTTCATCGCCAGCTTCTTGACTTCCCAGCTGATCTTTTGTTAACTCACAAACCTGTAGTAGGGCTGATCGTGCTTGTATGAGTTTTGCATGTTGAGGGTTGGTGTTGTGGAGAGAAACACAGTTCTTGATTGTGCACGGAAGGGTAATTAAACTGGTATATGATATATGTAACTGTCACAGTGTTGCTGTCAAGAGTCCAAGAACCCTGGGACACACAGAAGCTACCGGATGGGAGCAGTTGAAATTAATCGTTCTCGAGGCAACCCGAGAAGACAGAACCAACATTTGGAGGCAGGAAAGTGCGAGTGGTTTGGTCGAGGAGATCGGGGAAAAAGGCGTTACCAGGG
>JAPEIX020006751.1:0-12918 GCA_026122405.2 Zoanthus sansibaricus
ATCTTAGCAGATTTGGTGAACACACTTTGTAAATAGGTGTAAAACAGCGAAATAAGCGCATTTCCAGCTTGTGTGGTGATCACTGAAAGAGAACTTCCAGTGGCAAACAGTTTTTTCGCGATCCCAAACCCTTTAATTAGAATTTCTCAGCTGGCTACTGAAGTAAAAAGGTAGTAGCCCCTTATTACACCTAGGTGAAAAGTTACATTTTGGGCCCTGTCACTGGCGAAAAACACAATTTAAGTCCCGCATACTACCCCAATCTCTTCTGCTTACTTTTGTGTTGAACTTCGTACTTACCGTTAATCCATTAAGTGCCTATTTATAACATTTATGTTTCTTATTTCTTTATCAAAAAGTACATATTTTTGAGAGGACATCCCCCCAAATATTTTTGAGTTGAACATATTTTTTACGAATTCTAAAAATCTACATTTATTTGGTCAACCCCTTCCACTGACCGTAGTGTAGATTAAGGAAAAAGTCATTCTATTTCTTTCTCTTTCTACGGCTGGCCAAATTGGAAAAACTAAAAAATTTTAATCTTATCAATACTCGTGTCCCCATGCTATTGCATCTCGCTGCAACACTTCCCCAGGTATTTTTTCCTGCACTACTAGGAACAGGGTTCCTTAACTGTGGCAGATTTAGGAGAGAGGCCCAGGCTGCCTGCATCCCCCCTCCTTTTTGACAGGACTTACCTTTTTCAAAAAACTTGCACTATAGCCATGTACATTTTTCTTCTTATCTCAGTTTAGGCAGACATTGTATTTTGATCCGGAAGTGTGGATTAAACTTTTTGTTATGAACTCAAACAAGATGTATTGTTGTAACCCTTAAAAACATTCATGAAAAGTTTCATTTTTGAGAGGGTTTGGAGACTGAGTCTAGAATTCCGAAGAGTAACCCTTCCTTTTCAAAATTTCTAATCCAACTGTCACAATCATTGGCGATTGATATGGCAAACTGGCTCCAAATTTTCTCAACAGGTCAACGGTTATCATTTTATTATATTCCCCTTACTTTATTATATATTGGTGTAAATTATCTCTTAAATTCTTCTAATTTTTTCTACTGCTGGAATACTCGCACATTTTCTTATCTGGTATTTGTTCTCAATGAAACTTAATAGCAACTGAACAATTGGCTGGGTATCAGTGCTTTTGCACAAATAGATGTAAGACTTTGAAAGTATTATGATAAAGTTGACGTTCATTGCAGAATGGTCATTCCAAATACCCCAAAAAACATTTTCTATGGAAAGGTCAAGGGTCAAATCTGCATGGTTTCAAACCTCATTTTGCACAGCTATATAGCAAGTTCGGTTATTCTATGACAGTTTTAGACCTCTTAGCCCCGCAAAATATGAAATTACAGCCCATTTGTCTTGGAGGAATAAAAACATTTATTGGTTGAAAGAATGTCTTCCAGCACGCTGTGCAAACTACAAAAAAACTACCCCAACCATTACAAGGTAAAGTAAAACGGCTAGTCATTTAGAACTGTGGTGGGTTTTGAGGTTGGGATCTTCAAATTAAAGAAATCCCTACTGGTTAGGGTAAGACTTTAAACCAAAATCTAACAGCCAAAACTCCAAATGGCAAAGTGCCTTATGCTTTTGGATTAAATCTAAAAACAGTTTTGTTTGATGCCAAATCAAGCTCTCTTTTGTTCATTCCAGAAACAGAGGAGGCGTTGAAACAACTCAAGATTAAGTTTCTCGCCTATAGCTATGGTGCCATAGTAGTAAGAAACTGCCATTTCTAACGTAAGCTCTTTGATTGCTTTAACAAGGCTAACACTACCTACAACAGCAGTTATAAATTTTTTAACCCAGGATTTGAAATTACCAGTAGTTTACCGGTCTGTACACTAGTGAATGTTGTGTTGGATCCAACTGCCTCGTAAACTATTATCTTCTGCCAAGAATAAAGAGTTTGAAATTTTTTTGCTCCCATTCTAAATCACGATATTTCATTACAAATGCATAATACGCTTATGTTCTGTTCTGCCTGAAAGCAACTTTCTACAAACATTGCGCACATGTTGATTGAATGGTGTGTCGTGTGCATGTGGGTTCCACAGAAAAATGAAAGAACATTCCACAATGTGGAGCAAAGTAGTGTATTGAAACCTAATGGATGGTGTTTAACATAATGAAAACAGGTGATAATATTTGACCTATAAAATGGGAAGGACTAGTAAACCTGAGGGATTTTAAAATTAATTCCACACAATTTAGGCATTCCGCTGATGAACAGTATCTGTTTTGCTACTTTTTTCAGCAGCATTACAGTCATGTCTGATCATGCAGGTATCTATTACTAGGTCTAACTACTGAGTAAAAAAAATCCACTTTCTATCCCTTTAAACTTATACCAAAATTACCCACTTGATCTGTTTGTCAAAAAAAAATTGAAGTTCACCAGTCATTAATTTACAATTAAATATTATTTAGTACTGTAAGAAACTTTTCAGCAAAAATATTAAATGCTCAGTACTGGATTACATTACGTGTATGTTATAACCACACAGGAAGCTTTGCATCATGCATTTTATTAAATGCAACTTGCTACAGATTGCATTGCAGTCATAGATGTTTACACATGCACCTACACTGTTGCAATTAGTTTTATATTAAACAACAAAACTAGTAAAAATAATTATTAAAATAAAACTGTCAGTGTTGTATTAATTTGCAATATTTGGATCTCGTTGATGAAGGACTTGTAAATCTAGCTCATACGGCAATATGGTCTACTAATCATGATTTAGAGCCTTGGAAACCAAAACTGTCAAATTATTTTAACATCACGACTAGTTTTACAAAAATGACAAAAATACAATTGCAAAATTAATATGAATAACTAGCTGATATTGGTATACCTTCTTGGTATGGCCAATCAGAAAAAAAAAATTACAAAAAGGAAAGCCCATTAATAAGATAATACAAAATTATAGCTGCAATATTACAGTTCAACAAATAAAAAAAAATTCCCAAATTACTCTCACAGGTTTTATCAAAAATGATATAATTTTTATGAATTTTTTTTGTTCCAAGGAATTTCACTATGGCCATTACTAATAATATTACAAAGTTGGCTACTTTGTAAGCATTTGAAATAAGAAATAGTCAACACTATGACCAAGTAATACATATTTAATTAACTTTGTGAAAAAAATACTCATTCTAAAATCATTGAACATTAAGCAATGTAAAAATTTTGAAATGTGGTTACAAGTATGAAATACCACATTTCATAAGCCAACATACAGTACAGTTGCTTTAAAAAAATATCCTTTCATTAATTTTATCTGGTCATAGTATTGAATATTGCAGGTGTCTATATTTTTCACTACATGTTGTCAATATAATACAACAAGAAACGTCATTAAACTAAATTGTTTTGCTTCATCAAAAATAGCAATTTTAGCCTTAAATATTCCAAACTATCCAATGGTAGTTATTTTCCATTCTAAATTTCAAAGTTCAAACTCAAAGCCACTAGATCTAGAATGGCCATCAAGGCCATATATATTGGTCTTCAATCAACCATAAATAAAGTAAAACTAAACAAAACATTTTACCTTGTTCAAAAGCAACAAATGTAAACAAATTATTATCAAAAACTCAAAAAATAAACGTATTTATATAGAATAATAAATGAAAAGCGAACAATAATTAATGAAATCTTGCTTGAAAGATTTTAATTAACCTACAGTATGTACAGTGTATAATATTGTGCCAAGAAATCAAGTGACTTAATATTCTAAATACTAAAAAATAAATTCATTTTGCAATAAGTTGAAAATCAAAAATACATGTGACCAATGAAACCAGATCAATTATTTTCAACAAATTATTCTTTTAACACAAAACACTGAAATTTAAGAAAACGAAAATAATACAAAAAACCTCCTGTTTGTTAACTGTCATTCAAAAAATATTCTTAATGTTTGAATTAAAGAAACATAAATTAACAGAAATCTGCAGGCACTAAAAAAAATATATGATGGATGTAATTCTGAAAATTAATTCACTTTCTCTTAAGTAATAATACTATCTTATATTGTTATAGCATCAACGAAACTTAAAAAAAAACAAAAATAAAAGAAATACCACAACCGTCAGTTAACTGTTAGTAAGTCAAAAAATACCATTAGTTGAGTTAAAGAAATGTAAATAACAGACATCTGGCATTATAAAAAAAAATTACTGACACTCTGATATAAATTATCAATTCATCACTTACTTTATTAATACCTATATTGCGATAGCATCATTGCCCGAGTGTAAAGTGTATTCTTACAAAATTTTTTAATGTCATTTTGCAAGAAGGACAAATGCAAAGTCTCACATGAAGAAACTTATTCACCATAAATATCTCACTGTGATGAAAACGAAATTCGAATCCAATTTTATAACATTACAAAGAAAGAGTTTACAATTCCATATTCATTATTGTAAGGACAAACAAAAAAAAACTTCAGCCAGAACGGGCTGAACAGTTCAAAACAATAACAAGCCCCTTGAAATTTGATTTAAATGAAAATTTCATTAACTTCAATGCTGTTCTAAACAATTGTGGTCTGGAGAAATCCCAGAAGCATTTTTCTCAGATCTTTCCTTCCTTTTAAAATCTCGCTCTAGTATCTTCAGCCTGTCTCTCACAGACTTTTGCGACACACTAAAGGATGGCTTTTTTAAATGATTAAGACTCTCAGCAATTCTATCTAGGCACTGGCCCCTTTCACGGCTCCCTGCCTTATATTTCCATAATTCGAACAACATAATTTCCCTTCCTAGCATTACATCGTGCTCTCCACTCCATTTCATATTTCTGTAATTAAAAGAGTTACATTCATCAGATAAACCAATGCCACAAAAAACGTGAACTAGTCCTAAGACATTTAAAAAGGCAAATCAACTCTGAAATAGATAAAATCTGCTCTAATTCAGCACAGCATATGTAAACATTTTCTTGTCCACAAGTATGTATAAACAATAAATTGCATTTGCTGGGAAAAAACCTCTCTTGGGCCTACAAAATTTGTAAAGATTTAGCTTTTTTTCGTTTTCTAGTACGACAGAATATTCACTGCATTACCATTACATGCAACGGTACATAAATTCAAGATTAAGTCTTTTGCAGTGAAATGGCTTAAATAATAAAGATGTACACAAAACTTACGACTTACGAGTTTGTTTTAGCTGGTTTTGGGATCTCGAAATTCCCAAGCCGACTGAATTAAACAAGTCAAGTAAAGAGTTTACTGACATCAAAACAAAATAACTGCGGTTGAAAAGATGTGCATACCATTGTTCAAATACATATCTTTGCCTTCATTGACCGAAAGCTACGGGAATAATTTACAACAACAGCACATGTAAACATGGCGAGCCTGAATGCATTACTATACACTAGGGCTATTTACCGCTCTTCAGGCTCCAAAAGAAAGCTGAAAATTCCACTCAAACTTCCATTCCGTTTATGCAATTACACTTGAAATGCTAGGAAACCTCAATAACAAATGAATAACCAGTAAAACCCATAGTTATCATCACCTTGTACTGTTTGCCGTAGCCAACTCTGAGGCTTCGTCTGCCATATTTCTATCTTCTTTAACTGTAAGAAATAAAAGAAACCTTGGCCTTCAGAAAGCGAAAATCCACCTTAGGTTACTTCCTAAAGTAATTGAAAAGGTAATCCAAACCCAAAAGACGTAAAATGGCTCAGAAAAAGAGCACAACAAACCTAAGTCGCGAAACTCTCACGACGACTTGAAAACAACCTCTTTGGCGTCGTCGCCGGCCACGAGACGACGCTCAATCTAGCACAACTCTCTTTTGCACATGCGCATTGGGGTTTCCGCTGTACAGACGTCGTCGTCGTGAAAGAAGTCGTCGATTCGTAAGCTCCCTATTGGCGTAGTAAGGTGATAAAGCGTGCCTTGTTCTGAGAATTCGCCAAGAAGATGTCTTTCTTCATCGTCACTTGCATAGCTGCCGTGAAATGGACCGTAGATCCGACCTTGCCTGCTGACCGTCTTTGATGCGTCATGCTCTTGGTGGACGGGTGGTCATACCCATCGAAGACAACTATTGCTTGACGACCATACTTGTTGGTAACGTACTGACAATACTTGAGGCAGAGTTCGTAGAAGGTGGTGAGTCGTGGGCACGCTACTCTATGCAATAAAGCACCACCATCGAGCACATACTGGACTTCACATGTGGGCCCTGACTTAGCCGCTGGGGTAAGCTTCGCCCACAAGCTGTCAGCTAGAGTTGCTTTTTGGGGTTGACGCAACATTGTGTGAGAATCAAAGAGTGCCGCTGGGTAACCACAAAGCTCGTACTTGAAGACATCTGCCAAGTCATCGATGGTGTTACATGCGACAACTAACCGCTGGAAGAGAAGCTGTGGGTCCACATGTACTCTGTTGCCCTCTATCCTCACAGACGATCTCGCAGCAAATGTCACTGACTGCTCATCTCGCTTGAAAGAGTATGTGTTCACTGACTGACAGGACATCGCAGCAATGATTTTCTCTCCTTTTGCGCGAGCTCTGTCGACGTCTACGGAATTGTCCGCGTTGACACCAGTCATGATGTTCTTTAGGATTGAGGAATCTTGTGTAAAGGGATTTCTATCTTCGGCAAGCGTTTTCAGGATAGTGATGGTGTCCTTCATATCTCGCATTATCCTGGACTTACTCATGTCCTTATTCTGCTCGCTATGGTCATATTCTATGCCAACAAGTTCTTGCATCGCGCAGCTCACCTCCGCTCTTGCTGGTGTGGACAAAAGCCAGGTTAGGCGTTGCTGTTCGGACATGCTGCTTCCTCGTGTCAACCCACCAGTAGACTTTAGGCTTCTCATTAGAACCTGCTCGATTATCAGGTCAGTTGATAGGCCTGCCCAGAAGCGCTGACTCCTCCTCACTACGTGAAACCCTCCTGCAAACGCGTCATACACATCGGGGCGCTTCACCTTCAGTTCTTGCATCGACTGTAGATATAGATATGCCGACTTTGTGTAGAGGTTGTGGCCTGAGGCCGCAAAATACTGCAACATGTTTGCAATGACTTGGAGATGTAGCTCCCAGTTTGCGGTGCGCTCCGCCTTAATAAACGCACGCAAAATGTCCACCATTTCAATATATTGTAGCCATAAGGCAGACGTTCTGCTGTTCGCTCTACATTTCTCAATTGCGAGACTGACACGTTCTTGTATGGACGCCAAAATATCTGAGGCTGCAATATCTTCTAGGCCCTTCTCGTTTTCCACCATCTGCTTGTAGAGGCTTCGACTTGTGGCGACCAACCCCTCTTCAAATTCTTGCTCGCCCATATCACCAACTGTAAAAAAAAATGACATGGGCTTGGTAAATGAACGTGATCTAACGTATACGCTCTTTGGGGAGAGTTACAAAGCTACATGCAGATCTGTGTGACAGTGTGATATATTGCGCCACTAGCAAATCTGCTACAGACGCCGCCTAGAGGACGTTGGCGCATGCGCTAACGAATAATATTAGTACGACTGTCCAGTTGTCCTGAAGAGGACGTGTAAACGTCCAAAATTCATTTGAATTGAAAACAAAACGACGGCAAGACCAAGTAAAATTACTGATTCGTCAGTACGCCAGCTTGCATAGGCGTCCACTAGACTTCGTTGCGATTCTAAATCTCTCTACATACCGCCCTGCGTTGGCGTCTCGGAGAGTCATCCAAGTGCTAAAGAATCTGCGTGGCATTAGTTAGTAGGCAGCCTGAGGGGGATAGATTAATTACGTAAATAACAAATAAATAATAATCTACTTTCGAGTGGAGAGTGCGGTCGCATATTAAAAAAAAATAGTGTAAGGGTTAGACGAGGACAAGCAAACAGATGAAAAAGGCTAATTTTGCAGGTTCTTCCTGGATTTCATGCTAAGATATAATGAACACATGATACAATAAAACTATATGTGATTATTTTCTTGACATGTAATTTTGACTCAACCTAAAATCACAGCAATAGGTTTTATCCATACCTGTGGACGATAGGTGAGGTATCCGTGCTTCAAGTGCTGTCGAATACAATAAGCCATTGAGAGCAGCGTCAACTAAAAGGTGACCTCGAACAGCCCTTGCCACTGCCTTTCCAGACAACATATGCTCGACGGCATTTGACGCGTACACGAGTTCGAGAAGTTCCTTTAATCCGGTTTCTGCCATCAGGTGACCAATGCTTCCCAGAAAACTCATTTCCGTGTGAAATCCTCCAAGTCGCAAAACAATATTGCGAAGGGTGCTGTTGGCAGGCTCAGTGTGGATAAGTGTGAATGCCTTCCACCACAAGGGCTGATCGAACGTAACTATCGGGTGTGTTATGTTGTGCTGCTGGGCATGCTTCACGATGAACTGAAGAGTGGAATTCACGCACGTGATGTCGCTTGGGCTCATGTCAATTATCGGAAGAAAGACCACAGATGACTTGCCCTTGTGATCACCGGTGTTGTGAACAGATTGCATAAGTCCTCCCCAGTTTGGCCGTGTAATGCCAAATAAAAGGGACGTTTTCCAAAGGACATCAAGAGTCGCGGTAGGATCCTTAACATTTGTTACTAGTAGCTCGTTAAACTTGATGTCTATGCTCGGCATACGTGGCTGTGAAGGCTGACATATGTCCACTTTCCCCGCTTCTGAGATTTCTGTTTGATGTACATTTCGTCTAGGCACAGTGCGCATGCGTCTTGTTCCAGGTGTGACCGTTGAAATTATACCCATCCCGTGAAAAGTGTTATTTCCATCAAGTGTGCGCAAGTTGTGGTCAACGTTGTCCGAAACATACTGAACAAACTGACTATCATATTCGGGAATATCAGTCCCTTGATCAACCGCTGCGTTCTGATTGAAAAGAAGTACTTCTTTATAGGGCGCACAGAAGCCATGCTGGTGAAGAGTGTCTATCAAAAATCGCGAGCTGTAGGCATGATGAAGTTGGATGCCCAATCCTATCTGCAAGGGAGCTAAAACGGCGCGCGGGCGTGTCGTCTGCATAATTGCCTGTCCAATTGACGCAATTTTCACGGCCGTCTTTTTACTAGAAAATATTTCCTCCAGTAGAATTCTGAGCGTCAAGGGGAGAAATTCGACATTTTTGTCGGGTTCCGTTTCAATAATGGGGTACTTGTCAACAGGCGTCTGTATGAGTTGAATGTCGCTCCTTATTAGTTTGGCTGCCGCACGTATCACGTCCAGTTTCACCTGTTCAGGATCTGCATGCCTCTGATGATCTTTGTGAAGCTCTGCTAAAATAGATGCAGCTGTTCTACGTAACGTAACAACATTTGGCTTTCCTTGAACATTTGTAATAATTATGTTTTCACCAAAATATTCTTGAAGCCGGGTTTTCATGTAACGGTTGCTATATGTAGCGTCTGAAGCCAAAGCGAGTGTTTCTTTCATCTTGCTAACTAAAGTCGATATTGTTATCAGCTCATCGTCATTCTCCTCGAGGTACTGAACCACCTTCATAAAGGCATCGCTTGCTTCTTTGTTTGCTGGGCGTCCAAGTTTTCGTTTTTTGCTATCAGGCTGCTCGGTTATGGCGTATTTCGGTATTTGCATGTTTGTTCTAAAGTTCGTACTACATTTGTGGTGATAAATTGCATCGGCCGCCGGTAAGTCATGAACACTTCGAATTCGCGCACGTACAACTGCCGCCCAGTCGTCATTTCGTACCTCACATGCCCCGGTAACACTGTCCTGAATATCTAAAGTTTGCGCTCTATGCACTAATCGTCCTCTCTTTTTCTCTTCTTGTTCATCAATCTCTTCACCACAAAAGAGGCAGTCTCGACGAAAGTCAAAGGGCAGACGCTCGCGCGAACGAAGGACTCTTATGGTGTGGTCGCCCTTCTCGCCTTCACGCTTCGATTTGATGCTACTGGGACGACAATAATTCTTTCGACATTCTTTATGAACCCTATTTCCCGTTGCTGCTGATATCTGATCCCCTCTTTCTTTAGCTGAATGGTTAATTCCCTCGCTCCCTTTTAACGTTAGCGATACGCTGTCGTTGTAATTAGCAGGCTTGTGGCAAATAATACACTCCTCTTGTGACGACTCAGACATCATTTGTAACTATAACATTTTAAAAACAAACAAACAATCTTTTGGTGGAGAAAATAGGCAGAGCGTACGGTACCGATTTCAAATAACCAGATTTTAATACGTAAAAGCTGTTGTATAAAAATTCGTATTTACCCAAAATAGAGTACTGTTAGGTGCCTAATAAACGAGGGGGGCTGGGGGGCCAGAATGTTTAGGGAAATTTAATAATCGAGGGTGTCAAGATAAACGGGGGGATCGGAATTTCTAGGAAGAGAAGGGGCAAAAGTTTCAAAGTTGAACACAAAGGATCATCCAAACTAGAAATAACCGTGCTAGGCCAAGCTGGTCAGGTACAATGTGACAATGGACCGAAAAACATTCCAGTTTGGCAATAGCATTGTCGAAGCAGTAAAACCAGAGTGGCCGAATGATCGAGACTCGGTATGATACTTAAAAAATTCTTAAAATTTCCGAAATCTGAGCCTTATGATTTTTTAAATTGGATTCTAATTTTAAAAAAAGTGTGTAGGCACCTAAGAGTAAGCAATTCTTCGTTTCATCTTTTTGTGTCCATAACTTTTTATTAATAAAGTAGCTTTTAACTTACACAGCTTTTACTGCCAACAAGTTCCTGGTCCAAATTCAGAACTCAGATTACAGCAGTAAATTATCATTGAAGTAGAATTTAAGCTGCTCACAATAAATTGCATAAAGTGAGCGGACGAGAAAACGCATTTTACAAATTACTATAAGTGATCTCTAGTGTTGAGCAACTTACCAGTATGTAAACTTCGTCGGCAGAGGGGAGTGCAACAGGTTATCCAGTTTTCATCAGACTCGCACAGAAGAGAGTTGAAACCCGCTAAATCACAAATATGTTTACAATTATATATAAACTAGTTTGGTAAAAGACGCAAGTGTTACGCGAATTCGAATATTCTATAAACTACCGTTTGCTCGCAACCTCAAATCTTGTTTCACTATTAAAACATCATCGGCTTTATCTGCACAATCACATCTTTCACTTTTGAACAAAGGAACTTTGCAATTGGTTGCCAATTCATTAGCAATGTTTCGGCTCAGGACTAACATGTATCAAAAAATCAGATGTAACCTGGAAAGTAAAAACAAACAATGCGACAACTTTGTCAATTTCGGTTCAAGGTTGATCACAGTAGAACAAACTTTTTGCCTGTGTTATAGAGATTATTGTACACGTGTTTGAATAATTCAGTGCTTTTTGGACAAGATCAAATTAGAAGTTTAATCAATATTTAATCATATTTGAATCTTCTGTTTTGTCACATCAAATTTAATTTCTTGTTTCGAGTTAATTGGCGAGTCTGTGAACGCAAAACTTTGTTTTCTTAGGGTCTCCCCGGCGAACTGATAATACTAGAAGTATTATGCCTCAAACCCTAGCCCACTTGAGCGTACAATTTATTGTGTAATTTTTGTTTTATTTCATAATTTTTTACAACTCAAAATTAGCCTTTATAAGACTTTAAAAACAAATTTCTTCGCGATTCATTCACACGCTTTAATGTGCAACACGTTTCGTGCGATCGGCTAGACAACAGCAGCCACTGAAATAAAGAGAACAAAAATATGAATGTTTATATTATTTTTGCCTAAAAGTTGGAAAACATATTAAAATAAGATTCATTTGACTATATTTTCAAACTAGAAATTCAATTTATTACAGATATGCAACGTTATGTATCAGATTTAAGCCGTGATTGGACTTACCTCGTTTCCATGTTGGTAAAAAGATCATCCTCAACTAGCTCAAATAAATCCCATTTTTCGGGACTTTCCCGTGCACGGATTTTTGGGGACTTTCAGTATGTTATAAAGGGATAATTAAAGAGTCGAAAACCGTTAAGATTTCTTGTGTGGGAATTAGTTCCGGGTTGACCCTTTTTTGGCCGTAAAGTTCCTGGACTATTAGGATTTTCCACATTTGGATAAATAATTTTCGTCAATTTCGTTCGAGAATTACGAACAGAAAAAGGTAAAAGGTTCAGTTACAGTATAACGGAAAACGAAGATTTTGCAGTGCGACGTTATTGTTGTTCAGAGAACTCTAAAAGAGAACTTATCACTGCTTATTAAGCCAAATTCACATGTCACAATCCAAACCAGGTTCAATAAGCTGGTTTTACACACTTGCGCATCATCTCAGGCATAGTCAAGCGACGCTCGATAGATACATGTACAAGATGTGCGCATGAATGAAATTAACTATCCTGGTTTTGATCTTACGTTGTTAACAAGTTAGACCTGTGTTAACCCCATCTTGTGAGATTGGTTGAATTTAACAAGTTAGACCTGTGTTAACTCCATCTTGTGGCTGGCTTTGAAGAGAATCTGAACTCCAAAATTATTTTTTGACACATAAAACTACAACTGCTTGAGATTTCAAAAATGTGTTTTTATATCGATTTCTCGGTCCCTGTCCTTAGAAATAAATTTTAAAATGTACCAGCTCTTGAGTAAGGAAGACGCCATACTTGCGCCCGCAATCTAGCAAGATCATCACGATATGACGTCACGATGTTCAAATGTTACGTTCCATTCCTTTTGACAATCTGTAAACATTTTATAAACGTGATTTTTAAATGGGCATAGTCACGGTTCTGCGCATGATCGAATTACGAGCTGAGATCTAACAACAGCTTTGTTTTTTGTCAAATCAAAATTGCTAAATGAAATCTGTTAACAGGATTGTTTTTAGAACACAGCGCAAAGTGTTTAGATGAAAAACCTTTTGTCAGATTAATAACTGCAAACTAAATAATATTTGCTGTTTT